>LOJH01002306.1:11882-43556 GCA_001685095.1 Ellobius talpinus | reverse complement strand
AAGAAGAATCCTGTTGTGGTCGTCTCTTCTGCTGGCGGACGTGGCGCACCACAACATGGCTTCTCTTTGACTCTGCCTACTCTCTCCTCCTGTCTGCTTGAAATTCTGCCTTGCCTTATTCCGCTAAAGCCACTGGCCAAAACAGCTTTATTAATTAACCAATAAAAGCAACACATATACGGAAGGACTTCCCACATCTTTTCCCCTTTCTGTTCAAATTAAAAAGGAAGGTTTTAACTTACAGTGTCCATCTTCAGGCACCCAGCTGCCCTGCCGGACCTGTGGCTGGCTTCTCTATAGGCTAGTTTTTTTGAGTTCTGAATTTGTATAACTTGTTTTTGTGGGTTTTTTTTCCTAAAGTTTCACCGTCATTGTGGTATTTCATCTTTGACTATTTTGATGCTTATATATTGCTTCATGCTTTTATTCATAGATGTGCCTCATTAAAAATCAACAGAAAACAGACTTAAAAGAACTTAGAAAATTATTAGTGTAGTCACCAGAGTGCAGCTTTAGTTTTGAATTCTCTCAGATGTTTTGCTGAGGTTGGATTTCTGTAGTTGTTTTTCTTTGATCTAAAAGTGAGCATTCAGTCTACTACTTTAGTAAACCTGTTATCTTCAGCATTATTGCAGCTAAATTAAAATTTTAAATTTCAGCCTGCAACAGGGTTTAGAAGTATGTCCATAAAAGGTGTGTTTTTCTAGTTAAAAACATTGCTTAGATTTTAGCTAAAATTTCTATCTTAAAATTATTTTAAGAAGTTTAGATTTTTAAGAATTTAAGAATTGGTCTATTTAGGTGTCATATCATTAATTTTGCATCAGTAGTTGATAATTTATTTGCCAAGAACATTGGAGATATATCTGAAAAACCTGAGATTTGTTTTAGGTTTTTATATCTCCAATAGACTGATTATCTTTAGAACCATGTGGGTTATATAATAGTGCAAAAGTAGGGGTTGATATGGTAGTGTGTTTACCATGTAGGGGAACAGTGTAACAATTTCAGAAATGAATTGTTTATGTTATTGCACAATGTATTTTGACTTTCTTGTTAGATAAAAGATCCCCTTCAGAGTCAAGTCAAACATTGATTAAAAGATGTTGTGATCATTCTATGTAATTTTGTATTGCTTTTAAATAAAATATCTTTGCAGTATATTAAAAACAATGAAATAAATTTGATCTTATATTTGCTTGGTAATTAATGTTTTAATGAATATATTTTTATTTTTTTTAATCTGACAGAAGGTGCTATGTTGAAAGTGGTGCATGGATTTCTAAAACTAGGAATCTGACATTTTCATAGCTTTTATTTACATTTTTATCACTACAATTCAGATAGCTGAGTTAGATAGATGGTCAGTGCAGTTTAGACAGGGAAATGAAAAATGAGTCTGGCGTGAAAAGTGCAGTAAAGGGAATGGACAAGGCAGGCTTTATTTCAGGAACTTCTTCACTGTGTGGAAAGACGCTGTTGTAAACACACTGAACGCCATTTCCCTTTTATTATCATAGTAACATTGGAAACTACTTCATAACCCTTTCTGCATTTTCCATCAGAAGGTATGTGTTTGCGGTCCCTCAGCCTCTGATCTGGAGTCTAAAGGTGCCTGAAAAATGAGTCCCATCCCTGCTTTATCACTGCCTGAAACAAGCAAACATTTATCCCGTGGTGCAGCTGTAGGACATTTTTCTCAATATATCTCTTTCCTATACAAATAAAAAACCCTCAGCTCTTTAAATGATAATTGCTGTAGAAAGGTCTGTGTGCTTGTCTGCCTTCTCAGTGACCTAAGGAGTTCCTTGTTTCTGCACTTATGTGCCGTTTTCTTCCACTCATATATTGATCATCCGATCATCACCTATTTAGATAGTAGGAATACAAGTTGGATAAGGCAAGATTTTGGTTCGCTCAAATTTTTCATTTAAGTCTTAATATGTAACCCAATCTAGTAAATAGGATATACTTCATAGAATTCTGTTAAATGTAAATATGGGTCAAAGTTGAGGACACCAAAAGTAGGTGGTTACTTCCTGGGGAGTTCTGTGAGATTTCAGAGGAGAGGTGCTGAGTATAGTCTAAACAGTAGTATTCCCTGTGAGGATGAGAGAGGGACGGCACCCTAGTCAGAGGAGCATGTGAAGACAGGACTGTCGGAGGGTGGTTAGAGTGTCAGGAATACAGTGAGGAGGGATCAAGGATGAGAGTTGGGGTCTGAGTCATACACACACGTGCATGCGCGCATACACACATAAATGTTTAAAAAAATAAACCATGGGCTGGAGAGATGTTCAGTCTGTAAAGTTCTTACTCGGTGAGCACAAGGACCTATGTTCAGCTCCCTGTCATCTCCATAAAACATTAGTGTAGCAGGGCACACCAGCTGGGAGCCACCAACAGGAGAGTCCCTGGGGCTAGACTACCTGGTTGCCTTGAGTCTTCAAGCTCTAGGTTTAGGGAGAGACTGTGTCTAAAAACCAAGGTGGAGAGTCATTAAGGAAGACACTCAGCATTGACCTCGGGCCTACACATGCACACAGGTACACACAATGGAGACTACAGGAAATGATCTGAATCCGTGGGAGAATTATACCCTTTATAATGTTTTAATGTTCCCTGTTTGGTTTTTTGTCATTGTTGTTACTGGTTTTTTTTTCCTCCAAAGCAGTATCTTGAAGGCAAGATGACTCAGCAGGTAAAAGTGCTTAGCCCTGAAAACCTGGGTTTGATCCCCATAGCCCTTGCTTGAAGGAGAGAAGAGACTCCAAGAAGTTCTCTGCCGGCCACACGTGCACGTCTGCATATCCATACACACACATCAAGCACATGTTAAAAACAACCAAAAAGCATTAAGAACGATTTGCTGTTTAAAAAGTGCAAGGATTTTTTTTTACAAAGTAAAGTTGACTGGATGTAAGTAAAATGTAACTTAAACCATTAGAATCATTAAAGATTTCCTACTAAAGAACTTGCCGAGAGCGTTTTGAACAGTGTTAGCCTTGTGCAGCTCACAAAAGCACAGTTAGCAGAGTGAGTGTCTTTCTCTGCGCCTTGGAAAATGCTCAGCTTCTCTCTGCTGCATTTGAATCAGCCTCCAATGGATCATCCTTTCCCTCAGTGCCACAGCGCTGAGACCTCCCCTAATGTGAAATTCTTCTCCGGGAGTCTGCTTTCTGCAGAACAGTCTCTTTGTCACAGGGCATTTCTCATTTGTGACCATAAATTGACCTTTGCTAAGTTCTTCCAGTTGCATAGTCTCTCAGGCAGTGGCAGCAGTGGCATTTCAAGTCGGCCATTTGTTCTTTTATGCCACTTAGATTATATTTGAATTGGGTTCTCAGCATTATCTTCTTTTGTGTTGTTTGCTGCTCCTCTGTCTTTGTCAGCTCCCCTTTTCCGCTACCGTTTTGTAAAACTTTGTGTGTGTTTAGGATGGCAGGCAAGAAGGCATCATAGTTAAAAGCTTTGCTGTCCATGAGTGAACAATATTCACAGCGCAACAAACTGACTTCGGTTGCTCACACTGATCACGATGCATCTCGTAGTGACTGATATGTAACCCAGACTCTGCATAATGATGCTCGAGTTTTATACATTCATAGTTAGTATTCTCTGGTCAGTGAAATGTGAACCACGGTATCGGGAGATGTGATGTTTGACTAGCCCTTGCATGCTAAATTTATGCACCACATAGGAATCAGCCAAGTGAGGACAGAATGTGATTCAAAGAAGCAGAACTTTAATTAAGATTTGGTAGGTTTGATGAGATTTCAGGTGGTGAGGTGTTGAGCACAGCTGCAGTGTGTAGAAATATAAACTTGATACATTCTCAGTTTTTTTAGACTTCCTTAGCAAGGACCTTACACCAGTTATATAGTACAAATCTCTACCCGTGGTAAATAACAATGGTATGAATTCCCAAGGGGGGAGGTCGTTGATACTGAAGATTTAAAAGGATGCTGTGTGTGTGTGTGTGTGTGTTCTAATAATGGCAAAGAAATAATTAACAGATGAGTTTGGTGTCTTCGGGTCAAGTGACCTATTACGTTGTCTTCATACAGTGCCTAACTTCATCCTTAAATGTGTCGCTCTGTGTTGCTTGCAGCTAAATAATACCAATTTCTCTTTCTGCTTTTCACAGGTGAGCTGGTACAGCGGTTGATCTCAAGATGCCACTAGTGAAAAGAAACATTGATCCTAGGCACTTGTGCCATACAGCGCTGCCCAGGGGCATTAAGAATGAACTGGAATGTGTAACCAACATTTCCCTGGCAAATATAATTAGACAACTGAGTAGCCTAAGTAAGCATTTATATCAGTTTCAATATTGCAAGCCAGAATTTGCTTTAGACTTACCGTGTTAAGAAAATGTACTTGTGTAGGAAGGATGTTTCATATAAAGATCTTAACGTTAGTTACTGTGAGAATTAGTCACTACGTAAAGTCAAGAGTTTTAACGGTAATTTCTTCTTCCTATTAACAGAATCTCTCAAACCAGTAACACATGGTGATTAGAATTATTGAAAGTGATGTGAAAATGTGATTTGATGGGCAGAAGATAGAGCCAGGGTCGGACTTTGCTTGGTTGTTGCTTCTCTTTCCTATTTCAGAAGCATTCAGCTGTATATGTTTTGGGACTTTAGGATTTTACTAACATAAGGAAATATTTTCATATTATCAGAGGTATAGAGAGCAAGGTAAGGCCGTCACTAGTGATAGGATTAGGCCAGTAATGTGAGTTTTGTGTTAGGGACATCAGAATGTGGGACCAAGAGTCTAAACATGCCATGATGTGAAAACTGTGAGAGAACTTGGCTTCTGGAAGGCAGACAAGCATATAAAAAGCAACTGAAATAGCTCTTGACAATTCTGATTTTCCATTTTACACCACTGGTACTGCAAAAACTGCTTGTGAAACAGAGCAATGAACATAAATTATAGTGTTCCACGTGGTTTAGGGACATCCCCCTGGCTTCTCAATGAAAGTACATCTCTATTCCAATAAACAGTGTATATTTACCTATTAGAAAATAATTGTGCTTTGTAATAGATAATTAATGAAAATTTAAAATTCACTTTCTATAAACTTGTTCTCTGTTTTGTTGTGTCTTAGCTGTGTAGTTCTAATCACCTAAAAGATGTCTTGCTCTCCTTCCTGTGGTTCAGTATAAACAGTCTGTTCATACTGCTGAGATGAGCTAATAAAGTCTGGTTTTTGCTCTCACATGTGAATAAGTTAACAGTGTATTATTTCTTTACCTGTTGCTATAACAAAATACTTGAATCTGGATACCTATAAAGAAAAGATATATTTAAGTCATACCTTTTAAAGTTGAAAGTTAAGTTTGAGCAGCCTTATGCTCAGCCTCTGGTGAGGGTCCACTTGGTTGTGTCAGAATATGATGGAGAAATGGGAGGTACCAGCTGGCTGAAGAAGAGGTCACTAACATAGGGTATTTGTCTTAACCTGCTCTCTTAGAACAATTCAGCCTATGGGAACAGTATTAGAGCCTTCTGAAAGATGGCTCCATGACTTAATCACCTTGTACCGGTCTCCAGTTTATAATGTTTCACCATCTCACTGCCACTGCACCAAAGGCCAGACCTTCAGCACATAAACCTCCAGGAAGCCATCTGTCTAAACCACAGACTCTAGGTAGATAGTAGGCCAGAAAGTAGGAGAGGGACTAGGTGGGCTGGATTTGTAAGACAAAGTAAGTAGACAGACTTTGGAAGATTAAATTGAATGCTCTGTTTAATGTTAAAGATTTGTGGCTGTTGTCCCAAAATAACATTTAGTTGAAGAATCTCAAATATGTATAGAAACCATTCTGAGTAGAAGGAACAGGCCTATAATTAATGTTCAAATGAACTGTAGATTGCAGGAACTGTCTTTAAAAAGCAATCATAGATGGGTTATGATTTAAGGCGGCCTCCTAATTAAAGTATGGATTGAAATAGGTCGTTAAAGAATGAAATATTTTGAGAAGGAAAAGACTAGAGGCAAAAACCCTATGTTTGTGGGGAGAGTTGAAGTGACTTGACATTGGTGACTGAAGACTGACTGGGGGCAGAGTCTCCTAGATGATGACATTGTCGAGAGCAGTGGTGTAATTCAAGCAGAGCTGGACTTCATAATGGTATATCAGCTTCACATCAAATCTGTCACCTCTTTTAGGAGGGGAAGTGAGATAGATATGAGATGTAAGGAATATGGAGAATGGGTGGGATGCTATCTACTAGTGTTATGGCATTTAAGCTTTTGGGGGAGAGTGTCGTGGACTCTTTAAAACCGTTGAGAAGCTATAATTGCTTTCTCCAGGAAAATGTGAATGTATCTGTTGTAGTTAGGTTTTCTGTTGCTCTGGTAAAACACCGTGGTCATAAGCAACTTTGGGGAAGAAAGGGTTCATTGCAACCCACAACTCTACCAGATAACATCACACTTTATCCATCACTCAAAGCAGGAAGCCAGAGGCAGGAATCAATGCAGAGCTCCTAGAAGAATTGCTCTCTTTGCTTGCTGAGCCCATGTTCTTACAGCACCCAGGACCACCAAGCCCATGGGTGGCACCACCCAGAGTGTGGCCCCCCCTGTTGATCATCAGTCAACTGTTGATCATCAGCCAATCTGGTGGGTGTTTTGAGGCTCCCTCTTCCCAAATGACTAGCTTATGTCAAGCTAGCATGAAACTGGCCAGCATAACATCCAAAAACCTGCTTATAATTTCAGGCCTGTAACCTATGAAAGTTCCTGGTTTTAAACTGGTGACTTTCAGAGATGAAGTAGTAAGGTACATCTCTGTGTCCCTAACATTTGCATTTCTATCCCATTTGTGATGCTTCTCTCACCTGACTGCCGGGACGCTGTCTGGAGACACCTTGAGCACTGTCCCACCCCACAGTTTCTCAGTTCTAGGCTCTTAAACCAATGCTGGGGAATCTTTACTTGTGCCAGGTTACTGCCATGCATCTTGGTGCCTGTGTCGTCTTGCCTTAAAACTTCTTTGGAGCTAGATTTTTTAAAATTTATTTTTTATATTTATTTATACTTATGTACTTATAAATATAACTGATATGTAATACATATAATATATTTTATTATTTATTATTCCTATTTGACAGTTGAGGGAATTGATACGAGTGCCTCACTGTAAATGAAGGAAAGAGTTGAGCCTATTCTGCATTTTAAATTGCTTTTCATATTTGTTTAAATATTATCCTCTGTTTAAAATTTGTGAACTTCAGAGGATTTCTGGTTATCGTTTAGCCTTTAGTTTTTGGTAATAAGGATATATATGACTAGAAAACTTAAAGAATTTCAGCTTTTTGCTGATTTTTAAAAGAAATTATGATAAGAGAAGATAATGTGTCTCTCCAAAGTGTTGCTTCTGTGTTTCCTAAGACAGTATAGCCTTGTATTCCACTTGTGGCTTGAAATCCCACTCTAGCAGAGTCTGTATATTTTTACCCTGATTATGGACTGAAAACATGCCTTATTTGTATGTATTTTTGCATAATAGTCTTCCCTAACCTTCATCTGGAAGTTAAGTGTGAAGCATATAAAGTCTTCCTATTTTAGATGCAGGTCACGAAGCAGGATGTGTTTTCCCAGCCCCTCCCCCTCATTGCTGAGCCTTAGGGTAGGATTGAAGGTGTGAGGTAGTTCAGGATAAATGCCCTGTGTGGCAAGACAGCACTTTTAACTGTTAAGCTGCTTGTTTTGAATGAGATCACAGTTTGTTACATTGCGCTGTGTTTCATATTTGCTTAGGTAAGTATGCGGAAGACATATTTGGAGAATTATTCAATGAAGCACATAGCTTTTCCTTCAGAGTTAACTCGTTGCAGGAACGCGTGGACCGTCTGTCTGTTAGTGTCACACAGCTGGACCCTAAAGAAGAAGAATGTAAGTCCGCTCTTGGTGCATTTCCTTTACGTTCTATTAAAACAGACGAGTGTGTGTTTATGAACCGTATTCCATGTGGCTCTATCAGAGTCTACCCCTGACCTTCACTGTCCTGCTGTCAGCTTGACTTCCATTTCTACTTATAAATAAATAAATAAAGATCAAAAAACTTTTTTGGGTATACTATTTCTCTCTTAATTTTTGACATGAAGATATTTTGATCAGACTTTCTTAAGTTCTTTCTCCCTTATTTTTGTGTGCTTTTGTCTGAGAAACTAAAATTATTTGAAAAGTATCTGAAATCTTTTTTTAATTATTATTTGGTTTTGTTTTTTGAGACGGGGTTTCTCTGTGTAGCTTTGGAGCCTGTCCTGGCACTAGCTCTGTAGACCAGGCTGGCCTTGAGCTCACAGAGATCCGCCCGCCTCTGCCCCCAAGGGCTGGGATTAAAGGCGTGCACCACCACCGCCCAGCAAAAAGTTTCTGAAATCTAAAGGTTTAGAAGTAACTTCTTTTACTGTGCCTTTGTGTAGGATTGCTGAACTATGACCTTGATATTTAATTGGCTGCTACTGTCTGCTTTAAATGAACATCCCCCAAATCGTTCTATGCCAAGAATAAAATGGAAATATAAGGTTTATTTATTTATTTATTTTTAAAAAACCACATTGCTATTTAGTATGGTAGAAATTTTAGTGGTTAAAAACACACTTTATGCTTCTGTAGATACCTTGCATGTTAATTTATAAAATGCCTTAAAACACTGAAAATTCACAAGTTCCTTTGCTGGTGCTGGTGGTTGTAGTTGTACCCTCACTTTGTAGACCAGGCTGGCCTTGAACTCAGAGCTGCCTCTGTCTCTTGAGTGCTGGGTTTTAAAGGTGTGTGCCACCACTGCACAGATTGCTCTTTTTTAATCCATAAAAAGAAATGAAACTGAGAATATAATCTTCATTTATATACTATAGAGAGTTGTTTATTTGAATTTTTCATAATATACTCATCAAACTTTGCTGAACAACATTTTTAGTATCAATTCAAGTTATAGATCTAAATTTAAACATTGGAAACATTAAATATTTTTAAAGCAAAGAGTAGAATGTTAGGATGAATATCTTGAACAACTCCTTTTGGCATAATGTAATGAGCATTTATTACTCTTAACGTACATCACTTATTAAAATCGAGATACAGTTCAGCAAGGTCTTTTTAGAATATTTAACCATGTTCTATAACTGCAGCCAGTTTTAGGCCATTTTTAGCTCCCTTAGAGGCCCCACTGTACATCTCCCACGCTGCCTGAGTCTCATCTCTAATCTACTGTATCTGTGGATTCTCCTACTCTGGACATGTCATGTGAGTGGATGGCATAGTAAGTGGTCTCTATGACCAGCGTCTTCCACTTGTTCTTAGATCTGTTTGTATTCCGCTGAGGACTAACGACACTGAGCTTAGAGCCCTGTGTGTATTTTCTTGGAGATATAGCCATTCATTTATTTGCCCCTATTTGTTTTCCTTCAACACCTCATTTTAAAATTGGATGATCTTTTTATTGTGAGTTGTATTTTAGTTGTAAGAGTGTTCCTATGTTCTTGGTCCAAATTCTCTCCCATGTGTGTTTTGCATGTAGGTTGTCTTTCTTAGAGTTTTTTTTTGGAAGTATATTTGTGTACATTAATCACATTTCATGAAATTCTTGAAATATATCTAATTGTTAGTGTAGAGAAATCCATTATAACCATACATACTTTCAAATATAATTTATATCAACATTTTCTTTTTAACATTTTGTTACAAATGTATGTCATGTAATAATTCCTGTATAAATTCCATTTTCATGTGTAGCAAAAATTAACATTTAATTTCAAAATGCTGTTTCTTTTTAAGTATAGCACTTATTGATTTTCTTCCCTGACAGTTCGTTGCATGTATTATTGCATTCTGGTTGCTTTCATGCTGTTAAATGCTAATAAATATCTGAAAACTACACAATATCAGTATATGACTGAAGGTGTGAACATGGCAGGGTTATACATGGCTCCCTTTATTTTTTCTGTAGCTCCTTTAAAATATGTGAAGCATGGAGAATAATTCTAAATCTAAAAGCTGAACACTTAACTGTTTTGAATGTGAATAATTGGAATTGTTTTGTGGAGATTTGTGATTCAATCTGGGCTTTGAAATTCAGTGGGAATTCAAAGAAAATAACATTATGAACATATAATTAAACTATAGAGTATGATAAAAGTATTTTCAATTTAAGTGGTAGCAACCATGAAACTGCCAATTAAGAAAATGTCTAAAAAGTTATAAAAATGAATGCAATTATATTTAATCCAATTTTGTTTACAAGCATATTGAGCTGACATCCTTACTGTGTCTATAACACTGTTGAGGTAGGATAAGATACTGCGAGCAGAAGGGACATTGTCACAGCGCTGTGTTTATCGGCACCATGTGACGGGGAAGAGTTGGAGGTAGGAAGGGACTTACTGTTGTGCATGCTTTTTATATCCCTTACCAGAATGGCTTTGGGCATTTGCCATCAGGCTCTGTTTGGCTGCTAGTTAGAATTGATAAGTTGAGTGAGGGAGCAGAAGCAATCGATCCATGTTCCTTGCCCTGCTTGGAAACAGTGTGCGAATTGTGGGAAGTTAGCTTCTAAACCAGATCTGTCCTGTTTCTGTTCTAGTGGGTTGCTTAGCCTCATTTGCTGAGCCTGTTGTGTGTTTCCTAGCTTTGACTGTTTGTATTTAAAGATGGAAAAGCAATTTTGGGTTCACTGAAATGGCAAGGTTGACTGAAATGAAGATTAGTGGAAGCCTCCATCCCACACAGGATCTACTCTCTGAGGACAGGAGGGGAAAGCTTCTTTCCCGTCTCTAAATTGTATTCTGATGTTTATAAATGCGTCTGTCGCAAACTGGGACTGTGGACTTGTTGAAAACACAGTCCCTCTGTGACTGCAGACCGCTGCTGTACAAATACAGATGTTCTTAGATTTTATTTGTAAGAAATGGTACAGTATTTTAGGGACGATAGTTGTAAATTGTGATTGCTTACTGGCATTGCTGTGGTATACAACATTTGTATACTCACTGTCACACATATTCAGTATATAGGATAGCTTCATCTTTTGTTTCTAGTTTTGTTTGTGATAGAATCTCACTCTATAAACTAGACTATCTTGGAACTTGTGGCAAATCTGCCTTCACCTACCAAGTGCTGGGAGCTATCATACTGGCTTTGCCCAGCTTTTTAATGTGAAGAAATCACTCTAAATGTCAGAATTGCAGTATTTTGGTGCATGCCTTATTTTAATATGCTGAACAGTACAAAAGTTAATGAAATTAGCTTTAAATTATCATGTATATGATTGTGCTATACCAATTACTGGGGATACTAAGGCACAAGAAAATCTTTAAGTCTTCCAAAAATTTATGCTTAGGCAGAAGAAATCATTATAGTACAAATAAGAAGACTAAAGTCAAACTAATATAGACGACACACGTGTGATATTATAGTATACATAGCAACACCATTCAGCCTGGACTGTCACTAGGTATTAGTTCCTTCAGGTACTTCTGACCGTAAGCTAATGAGGAATAGAACAGATGGGAAAGATGACAGAGAAAAGGAAAGAGTTTAAGTTGGCTGGGGGTGAGCAGAAACGGCTAGCAAAGAAAAAGAAATACTGGAAATTTATCGTTAGGACTCTCCGAGCTTGAGAAACCAAAAGTTGTGTCCAAACTCACCTAGAAGATCAGGCAGAGCAAGCTATGGATAAATATTTAGCTATGGATAGAATATTTAGATTGACTCCTGACTGATGATATCACTAAAGGCACACAACATTTTCTGGCATACTAGCTTTGAAATAAACATGCAGTATTGAGACGTCATTCAGCTGAGTTGTCTTAGGAAATAAATGAATTTGTGATTTTTGTTTTAGTATCTTTGCAAGATATCACTATGAGAAAAGCTTTTCGAAGTTCTACAATTCAAGATCAGCAGCTTTTCGACCGCAAGACTTTGCCTATCCCATTGCAGGAGACTTACGATGTCTGTGAGCAGCCTCCACCGCTCAATATCCTCACTCCTTACAGGTCAGTAGAATATCAATCAGAAACCCTACTGTCTCTCTCCTACTTCAGATTTAAATGCTGGATTCACACGGTTTTAATCTTACTTGGTTCTAGTCAACAGAATGGCCTCCCTACCTGTTACTTTCAGAAAACCTTTATTCTTTAGATGAGCTTCTCAGGCTCTGACATACAAAAGACAGGACCTGTTCAAGTAATTATTATGAAGAGCCACTAACAAAGTGATTCCCGTGGAATTGTGTCAGTAAAGTTATCATTGTCTTTCTAATTTTTTTTAATCTTGGAAAAAAGAAGCTAAAAATTCCACAGTACTCACAACCATGCTTGTTGCATTCTTTGTTCTTGATATGTATATCTTCACTTTCTGTATCTGTTTAATGCTTTCCACCAGGTACTCTGGTGAAGTCCGCAGTTAGTGTTTCTTGGGAATTCTTTCACAGGATTTTTAACTTGGCAATTTGAGATGTACAACACGTTCTGAGTAAATGACATTCGAGTTGTCATTTGAAGCCGGTTTAGTAGGCAGCTTGATGGATATAAGTGAGTGCTGATGTCGAACTAAAAATTGAGAAACAGCTTTTGGGTTTAGTAAGATGCTAACTTCATTAGAACACTGGTGGACACAGCAGAGGTCTCTGTTCTAAGCGATGCTCCTGCTTTCCAGACTTAGCTTTCTAGCAGAACCATTTCTAATTATTAACCTTTCTTAGAGGACTTAGGAGTCTCTCACTCAGCAAAGGTGGCCTTGCTGTTGCACAGCAAGCTTTAACTGCAGTCTCAGCTCTGGAAAGCTCTGCCCTTTCATCTTCCATGCTTTCGTTTCTGATTGATTTATAAAAATTTCTGTTTTGGCATTGTTTCATTTTGAGACATGATCTCCTTATGCAATTCAGAGTGGCCTTGAACTCGTGACCCTATTGCCTCGAGTGTCAAGATCACTGCACCATGCCTGGGAGGCGATACTGTAACACCTGCTATGAGTCACAGTGCTGGATAATGGGCGTGGTGTGAGGGGACGCACCTGTCGGTGATAAATTTGTGTGTTTGTCTCTCTCACCTAACACATGGTGTTGGACGTACTCTATTTCAGGGACGATGGGAAGGAAGGGCTGAAGTTTTATACCAATCCTTCGTATTTCTTTGATCTGTGGAAAGAAAAGATGTTGCAAGATACAGAGGATAAGAGGAAGGAAAAGAGAAAGCAGAAGGTATTAAAGAGATTCAAAAGCTTGGCGTTACGTTTATGTATTCGTGTGTTGCTGCACATGGGAAACCTGGTTAACCCACACTTTGACGTTCTTGTTTCGTTGGACTCATGGCCTTAAAGTCCTTCACTACACAGGTCACAAAGGAATATTATGTAGATGTGGCTAAAGGCAGGAAATCAAGCCAACACTTTTTGCAACACCATGTGTCCTCGCTGTTTTCAACAGGTGGTTGAATCCTCACTAAATTCCTTTGCCAGGCTGTTGTGCTGCCATCTTCCACTTTTTGGTAAAAATTTCCTGAATCTGCCTTATTTCCTGCGAATGACTTTTAAAGTAATAGAAGGAAGGAACAAGTTGTATTTTGGCACAGTGGAAGCACAGGCTGTCTTCATTATGCCGTTGTTTATCTCTGCTTTCCTCAGTCCCTATAATACTCTCTTGTTAGAGTCTTATGTGCAGGACAGTGCATTTGTGTTCGAGCTGGAGTTTGCAGTCTGGTGACTGGCAAGCTAAAGTGCTCCCGAACACAGGTTTTATTTGCTAAGCACAAGGGTTGTGAATTGTTGTTTGAAGTAGAATTCCTTAGACGGCCATGCTTATCTACTTCACAGCATGCCCCATCTTACACCTGACAGGCTTCATTCATACATGTTACCTGCTTTGTCCCTTTGGGTGTTTGATATTTGTTGTGCCTTCTCCTATGCTATCTCCCCTGACTGTAATTTTTGTCCACTTCCCATACAAATAATTTAGTGTCTTAGTTATTTGACCAGGAGTCAATAGTTCCGTCATCCATGGTAAACCTTTGAGCCTTATTAATAGCAGGTATGAGAGTAAGGGTTAGTGACTTGTCTGCACCCGGAAGATTTTCTACCTTAAGTCTAGGCACACCATTTTGTATCTAATCCCTCGGTTTGAAATTGAGTTGCAAAACCGTGGTGAGAAACTGGGATTACAGCGAAATCTGGTCAGTTTTAACTCAGAATGTACATGTGGAATGAATGGCTCTAGGTTTTGCTATATTATGTTGGCATTGCCTTTTTAAACATTGACCTTAGGATTTCATCTTGACTACTATAACCCCTTTTTAAGTATTTAGCATTTCACCACTTGGCTTTGTCTCATTACTTCTGTTATAGCAGAAAAATCTAGATCGTCCTCATGAACCCGAAAAAGTGCCAAGAGCTCCTCATGACAGGCGGAGAGAATGGCAGAAGCTGGCCCAGGGTCCAGAGCTGGCTGAAGATGATGCTGATCTCTTACACAAGCATATTGAAGTTGCGAATGGCCCAGCCTCTCATTTTGAAACAAGGTTTCTTTTATTTTGTTTCTGAATGAATGCTAAACATTGGATTTACTTATAATAATCTCTGTGTACGTCTAAGTCTTGGCTCCCAAGCTGTGGAGTTGGAGGAAGGCTCTGTTGTAATAGAAATGTTTCAACCTTGACCACTGAACCTGCTGAAACCCAACCCCCTTTGGCAGGTCCTTTCCACATTTGGACTGCGTGTTGCCACTTATAGAAAGAAATGTTTAAAGTAGATAGTTTTATGATTTGTTTTAGCTTTTATCTGAAGACTTCCAATATTTCAGGTAGACTATGTTGAATGCCATAGTAAAGTGTGTCTGGGATATTTCTGAAGTACTGATTTATCGCATATGAAACTTCAGTTCTGTTCTTTCCAAGTCCCCAAATTCAGACATATCAGGGATTTCAGACAGAATTGCTACCTTCTCTTACAGACATGTGCACTAGGTCCTATTCTTATCTCAGTGGCCAGGGGTCCTATCTAAGTGATGTGCTAGCATAACACACTGCTTTCAAGTTTCTGTCGGAGTTTATATATGTATTATCATACTCATTTTATTAGAAACAAGCTTTAACACATAGACAGTATTAGAAGTATAATTGAAATAGTAGCTATAATTACTAAAAGAAACTGAAAGGAAATTAAACAAACAAAAATCTGTAGGTACACATTTCTGCTTCAGTTAAACATAGGTGTTTGTCTAGCTTGTTTACCAGTGTAAGTGGACTAATTTGTGACACGCTCTGCACATCTGTTAATCCAGTTTTGTTCCCAGAATGCACTGTAGTTGGTAAATACAAATCTTTGGTTGCTCAGCTAAGATTTTGTCTAAATCTCATGTTGCTGAACACTAGAACCAGAGAAAGCTTTTTGTTCACAAAACCTTTGGAAGCCATTAGTTTAAGAAAACCAGTGTCCAAGTGTTAATAAATTCCAGTTTTTATATTTTATTTGTCAATCATTGGTTAAAAATGATTCACAGAAATAAACTACTGGCACTCAAAAGAATAACCATTCATGTAATATTTCTCTAATAGAGGCACTATTCTTATGTCTCTTTCTTTAAGGCCACAGACATACGTGGATCATATGGATGGATCTTACTCACTTTCTGCCTTGCCATTTAGCCAGATGAGTGAACTTCTGACCAGAGCTGAGGAAAGGGTCTTAGTCAGACCCCATGAGCCACCTCCGCCTCCACCAATGCATGGAGCAGGAGATGCAAAACCCATACCCACCTGTATCAGGTATGCAGGACAACCTCTTAATACTTTGTCTTGGGGACCAGTGGCCTTTTTTCTTTAATGGATCAAAGGTAAACATTTCGGGCTTTCTGGACAAGTAGTCTCTGTCACAAGAGCTCTAGACTGCCATTGTTGTGTGGAAGCAGCCAGAGATTGTCCATAAATGACTTCTTGAAACAAAACTTTGTTCATAAAACAAGGAGCCTTTGGCATAGAAAATGTGTTTACTTTCCTCTGATGAGAACAAGTTCATTCTCCTGGGGACATTTGGCTAACTGCTTTAAAGATTTGTGTTTTCATGTACTTGATGCTTTGTTAACCAGCGTTATACAGTTTATTAAGAAAAAATGAATTTTTACAATGTCATAAAGGTCTAAAATATGGAGGCCAAAGATGTTAGTTTGATATTAAGAAAAATATTTTAATAACTTCAGAGAGAATAGGCATTTTCTTACAGCAATATTTCAGTAAAGCTATTTTGAACTTTAATGTGGTCAGTTAGACACTTAGACATTTTTAACATGGGCATATTAAAGAAGTTTTCTAATTGAAATACAGCCCAGCTTTACCATTTTTAGTTTAAAATAGAACAGACCACAAAACCTCGTATCATTGACTTATTTGGTATACCAGCCTCAGGAAGAAAAAGGACTGTAAATTTCCTTTTGTGGGTTTTAATGAGCTGCCATTGGCATCAGTGAAATGACATATGATGAGCCTTAGCAGCTTCCATACAAACACACCATCCTCACATTAGCCAATATTGCCGTAAGTATGAGTGCAGACACCAAGTGTGGAAGAGTTGCATCATCGTAGACACCCAATGCAGTGCAGCATTGGACACTACTTACTAAAGTAGGCATAAAATTCCCGAGTGGACGTGAAAGTCGCATACGATGTTGAGGTGTTCAGAAAGTTGGATTAGTATAAACTAAAACTCCATTTCTCTATTAGATATGCGTACATTCTTGTACACTTTTAGCTCTCCGTCTTTAGAAATAGTGTTAAATAGTGGAAAATTTCTATAGGGACGTGAACATGGGCCTATTGTTGGAGCTGCTGGTGTTCATTTACAGTTCCTACAGCTGTTTTCCTTTTAGTTTCCTGCTCAGCAACTTTGAGGTGTCTTTGTCATTTCAGCTCGACCACAGGTTTGATAGAGAATCGCCCCCAGTCACCAGCTGCAGGCAGAACACCCGTGTTTGTGAGCCCCACTCCCCCACCTCCTCCACCACCTCTTCCATCTGCCTTGTCAACTTCTTCCTTGAGAGCATCAATGACTTCAACTCCTCCTCCACCAGTACCTCCCCCACCTCCACCTCCAGCCACCGCTCTGCCAGCCCCAGCAGTGCCCCCACCGCCAGCTCCTCTGCAGATCGCCCCTGGCGTTCTTCACCCAGCTCCTCCTCCCATTGCTCCTCCTCTAGTCCAGCCTTCTCCACCAGTAGCTAGAGCCGCCCCAGTATGTGAGACTGTACCGGTTCATCCACTCCCACAAGGCGAAGTCCAGGGGCTGCCTCCACCCCCACCACCGCCTCCTCTACCACCACCTGGCATTCGACCGTCATCACCTGTCACAGTTGCAGCTCTTGCTCATCCTCCCTCTGGGCTACATCCAACTCCATCTACTGCCCCGGGTCCCCATGTTCCCTTAATGCCCCCGTCTCCTCCATCACAAGTTATACCTGCTTCTGAGCCAAAGCGTCATCCATCCACCCTACCTGTGATCAGTGACGCAAGGAGTGTGCTACTGGAAGCAATACGGAAAGGTAATTTCCTCAGAGCCCTGGAAAGCATTGTCACGGGAGCATGGGAAATCTTCTGGATGCTTAGGACAATGTTGTGTTCCTTGTTTATACACTTTTGGGTGGCCGTGTTTTTGTACAAATGGGATTTAAGAAGCAGAACTTCCATATTTTAAGTGACTTTCAGGAAAAATAAAACATTTAACTATTTTATTTTGATACTTGGTAAGGTTTCTTAAGATGAATGAGAAATAGAAAGCATGGAGTTGGGAATGTGGTTCGGTTGATAGAGTGCTTACCTAGCGTGCACAGAGCCCTTAGCCCTAGTGCCACACAAGACTGAACATAGTGGCGTACACTTGTACTCCAGCACTGGGGAGCTAGAGGTGTGAGGAGTGTCAGAAGTTCTAGGTGATTCTTGGCTGTGGCTAGTCCCATGCCAGCCTGGGCTACATGAGACTGTCTGAAGAAGAAGAAACTTACAGTGTTGGACTTCTGTGATATAGAAATTTTAATAAAAATTCCCCCTCTGTATATTATTAACTTCCTTAAAATACTTTCAGTGCAGAAGTTTTTTATTTGGGGTGTAATTGACATCTGTAATGCCAGATACCTCTAAAGGATTAAGGTTCTTCACTCAGAAGCAAGAAAGATCATGTTTATTCATTTGTTAATTCGGTATTATCTAAGCGGGAATCAAGAATATCGAGAATGATAGCACCTTTTCTTCAAGTACAGGGGACAGTAAGGCCACAGAAGACATATTCAGCAGGTGATTTGCCCCTTGAGGTGGTAGAAGTGTGTCATCTGGTTACAGATGAGCGTGAAGTACGACAGAGCATGATAGGTAAATACAGATATCCCCAGAATAGCTGGGGGTTCAGGACCTGATTTACAGATGAAGACTTAAAACTCCAATCCAGTTCCTTCAGATTCATTTTCAGTGGAGTTCGCTTTTTATTGTCCCATTAGTATTCCTCACACACCTTTAGTTTTAATCCCTAAGGATTGTGTCTAGTTTTCGCATTCCGATTTTAAATGATTGGTTCGGCTTTGCTGTATCAGGTATTCAGCTACGAAAAGTCGAAGAGCAGCGTGAACAGGAAGCGAAGCATGAGCGAATTGAAAACGACGTCGCCACCATCCTGTCTCGCCGTATTGCCGTGGAGTATAGTGACTCGGAGGACGACTCGGAGTTTGACGAAGTAGACTGGCTGGAGTAAGAAGGTCACACTGCTGCGATTGCAGGGCTGAATGCACATGTCCTTTGTGGCGCTTGTTCCTTGAAAATGTTTGGTCATTCTAGTGTTTTGCTTCCTCTTCCTCATAATGAATAACCCTTTTCCTCCATAACTTTTGATTTCTATGAAAAGTATTAGCATATATTTCAAACTAAATATTTTGCAGTGGCTTATCTTCTTCCCCCCCCCCAGAAAAATATAATTTGGTCCAATAAACCACTAAGTATTAAGCATGAGCAGCCGTTGTTAGAGTAGCTGATTCAGTTTTTGATATACCTTAATTGTGCACTTTGTGATTTGTTTTTCAAATTTAAAGAAAGCACCTGAGAAGGAAACCTCGAGGGCAGCTGTGTCTGTTAATGAGCCTTATTCCATTTCCTGATGTTTTCAGTGAAGAACACTGCCTCGATTATATGAATACACAGAAAGAACATTTAGCTTGTAGTGTTGAATTCTCTTAAGGAATGGTTAATTTTTTTGTTATCATTTTATTGTTTTAAATACTTGCCTTATTTGAACGTTTAGCAGAACCCCTTTCCCACTTATATATTGTGTGGTACAGTTTTGCTTGCCTATAGAAGTTTAAATTTTTTCCATGTGAAATACTCAGAATAAGCATATGTGTAACTTACATAATGTGAGAATAACAATCTGATGTAATAAATGGTTCATTTTAAAGGTTCCCAGTGTCGCTCTTTGAATGCATCTGTTGATAAGGCTGCTTCTAAATGCATAGGTGGTGTACAAAAGAGTTCACGGAACAACTTCAGCTGTGTACGTCCTCTGGGTTTTTTAAAATATAACTTGTCTCTTACACAAGGGAACTTTTATGCCATACTTTTCTGAAGTTATACAATTACATTTCAGCTCATTATTACCTTAACATTCCTACTGCTGTTTGCCCCCTGCATGCCTCACTGTTGGTTTATCACCACGCTTGACAGGTTTGTGTAAGGATGAGTTGTGTTTGCATCAGTTCAAGGTGACAGGGAGGCACTGTAATGTCCATTAAAGATGCTGAGAGAACCAGCTGTGTCTGCTTGGCTGCAGCGCGGTCCAGCACTTGGAAGACTGGCAAGGCTGAGTGTTTGAAGTCAGCCTGGGCTGCATGGTAAGGTCTGATCTCAAAAACACAAACAAAACAAAACAGAAACTTAAACTAGATGGAGTTAAGGCAAGTCAGTTATTTTGTTTGTTTTAAGTGGCCTCACTCTTCGGCCTTGCTTGTATCCACATTTTGCTGTTCAATTTCCAGTTCTTTATCAAATGGTGCATTGTGTTCCTTGAGTCCGGGAGTCTCAAAGACTTGCTTTGCCAAGGTGTGGTGCGTGTGGCTAAGGTGAAGCTGCACCAATCCTACACCTCGACCTCCTTCCTCCCCATGCCTGTCCTCCTCCCTCCCGTCTCTGGGATGTCCTGTGGATCATCTTGTAGAGAATGACACCAAGGAGAGACCGTGGTAAAGCAGCTGAGCCCAGGTTCACTTGCTGCCTGGCACATTGTAAGCAGGCAAACAAGCCTGACCAAAGACACGGGAGCTCGTGAACAAGCAGTGAGTGCTGATTGTCTCGCATCTAAGTTTTGAGGTGAGTTATTTCATGATGCACTTTGGGGAAATAGGTGGTTGATTCGTAGTCACTTGCTAGTATGATAATATGGGAGGTATATAGCAAATAACCAGTGACCTGTGATTTTTATAAAACAAAAATGATGAACTAAATTCATCATTTTATATTATTGCTATAGCGATGCAATTTGTGAATATAAAAAAATGCCAATGTTTTAAATAAAAAATTTTATTCAGTCTTTTAGATAGCTTAGTTTAGAGCAGTGGTTCTCAACCTTCCTAATGCTGCAACCCTTTAATACAGTTCCCATGTTGTGGTGACCCCCAACCATAAAATTATTTTCCTTGCTACTGTTATGCATCTAATGTAAATTGTAAATATCTGATATGCAGGGCATCTGATATGCAATACCTGTGAGGGGGTTGTTCAACAACCCCGCCCAAAGGAGTCGTGACCCATGGATTGAGAACCACAGGTTTAGGACAAGAGTTTATGGCAGCTAAAGTCTGTCTTCTTAGGTGTGATTATAATTAAAAAGTTAGAACTTCCATTTAAAAAAAAAGTCTTTGTACATGTTTGCACGTGTGTATGCATGTGTATGGGGAGCACTCAATGTCATGGAGTACAAGCCAGAAGATGACTTGAGGTGTCTGTCTCATCTTTCGCTCTTGTTGCTTGCCCCTACATGCTCCAGGTTCAGTGGCCTGTAAGCTTCCAGAGTTTCTCCCGTCTTCATGTCGGAGTGCTTGGGTCACAGATGAGCACCATGGCTTCAAGGTTTACGTAGGTTCTTGGCACCAAACTTAGATCAACTATAGCTGGATAACCAAAACATAATGGTGTGGGCTTTGAACAGTTAAGGGAAACTCAAGAGAAAATTGGTGATGTTTAGTAGTAGAGTGGATGCCATGCTTGTCAGTAAAGTCTAGAGGTGTATATTATCATAGTTATAGAGTCTCTTATTTCTGAGACTATCTCTGGGAGATACCCTGACAAAAGAAGCCAGGTATACATAGCTTCTATTGTAGAGTCAAAGTAAACTTTTAGTGTAGGGCATTCAGTTTACTTGGTTGAGTTTTTTAAGCAGGTTGAGGTCAACTCTGTCTCCATAAGAAGAGTGAAAGCTACTAAGGACCACCTTGTTATGGTGAACTATTCTCCATATTCAGCAGGGCTATCCACAAACAGAATGAGTGTGTGTTGGGGGCGCCCATTTCCCACAATATCACCAAATCCAGCAAACAGTTTTAGTTACCTGCTTCAAACTTGAGCTCCCTTTGGCATCTGTGGGCTCTCCCTTCTCTTCGCCCCAGGAATGGTGAGTCGGGAGGTGGGAGAAGTGCTACCTTGCAGTGGTGACATTGGCATGAAGGGCAGCCATTGCCTGTAAAGGGAGGGGACTTCCTCTCTAGCTGTTCCTGAGTGCAGGGTAGCCACTAGCTTCAGGCTTACAAGGCATGTTAAGCTGTCACCATAGTCCTCCATAACTTACAATAACGTGAGCAGACGAGATGAATCCCAAAGACAGACAGTGTTCATTTGGGTTGTGTTGCGTGAGTGATGAAGTGCCTCCTCTGAGCTTATCTTTGGGAAGTCCTACCCTTTCTTGCACATCCGTCTCATGTCCTGTTTCTATGAAGTCTCTCTGGTCGTCACAACTAGAACTATATTTTTCTTTTGATTCCTCTGATTGTTTCATTGCGGCTCTCAACAGAGTCATTTCACTTTGCATAGCAGGTTCTTACCTATTTGAGCCTGCCAAATAGACCACTCAGAAGACTGCTGGGTGCTAATAGGCAACTCCAAAATTATTATTATAAACGATTTCAGAAATGCCCTCGGTTTTGTTCTGTTACCTACGACTCTAAAGTATTCCTTCCTGTTAAAATTTCTCTGTTAATCTCAGTAACAGCTGGTGGGAAACGGTGTCTTGATGTCATCAGTGTGTGTGTATGCGTGTCTGTGTCTGTGTATTCCGGTAAATGGAAAGTATAGGAGTGGCTCTGGCCAAAAGCTGGCAGTCATTAATGTTTCTGAAGTCTTTTTTTAAGTGTAGAAAGCAAAATTGACTTTTTTAATGGGAATTCTCTCAAGTTACTTTCAAAGTGCAGCTTTATCCTCAGTAAACGTGGCACTGTTGCTCTTGTTTTTTTTTTAAAGATTTTTTTTAATGCATATGGACGTTTTGCCTGTAATTTTGTATGTGTACCACTTGTGTGCATGGTGCCCACAGAGGACAGAAGAGGTTGTCGGATCCCCTGAAACTAGAGTTACAGTTCTGAGCTGCTATGTGGGTGCTGGGAACTGAATCTGGATCTTCTGCCAGAACTTCAGGTGCCATCTCGCCAGCTCAAACCACTCAGCCATCTCTGCCACCCCCACTGCGTTTCCTTTTGATCATACCAGCTGTTTTCAAAACCACCTCCCTACAAAGTGAAGTAACTATAAGATAAATTACTTCAAGCTTCTCTTTCAAATAGTTAAATTCCTTTTTGATCCCATTATCTGCTAAGTTCAGTTGATAACACTGCATATATACCAGTAAAAAGAACAAAAAAGCACTCTGTGCAAATCAATTGAAAGATGGGGTTTTGTGTTGCACTAATAAAATGCCAAATAGGGAATAAATAGTTATTTTTTAGTTGGATATAATTATAATTAAAGGCAACTTAATGAAGTCAAGAATGCATAGACCCTTGTAATACATATAATGCACCCCCATTTATTCACTGCAGTATGAAGAACACATTATTTATGTTCTCCATGACTGGACTGTAGAATGCAGCCATAATCGCTGCTGCTTTTCAGCCTGACAGCCAGGCTCTGAGTGAAGAATGAATACAGCCTTGAATGAGCATTTGAGACCCTTTTTTAAAAGGCTAGTTATCAATACCTTTTTCTCATTATTGTAAGGCCAGCTGCTCTGGCTTTTTTTTTACTTTTAAGAGGAAATACACACACACACACACACACAACTGAGCATGTATTGAAGTCTCTTTGGGGGGTATACTTTCTTTTTTGTAAACCTGTAATGATTTTGAATATTTTATTGTGTGTACGTGTGTGTCCTTATGGAATGCTGTGTATGTGTTATACTCAAAAGACTTTGATAGTTTTCTTGTTTATCCATCCTGCCTTTAGGCTAGCTTTTCTAATACTATTTCTTTGATATGAAACACATATTTTCATGACTAATAAAATTCCCCATTTACCTCTCTGACCCAAACAACAAAAAAGATACAAGAGTTATTCAATCACGACATGAAGTATACTTCTAACTTTAATGAAAATACGTAGGAAACACTTAGGCCACTCTAAAAAGGAGCACATTCCTGTGAGAAATGTTTTTATTTATATTATTTTTATTCTGTTTCTGTTTATTGAATGACTTTTTATGCTACAGGGTTGATGCCTGAGTACTGGGGCCATAACAGTGAGAATAGACAGAGCCCTCCTTTCTGAGTATACAGATAAATTGACAAAGCACAATGAACATTATATTAGAGAAGCTTGCAGCACAGAGACTACCTCACTTTTCAGTTACTGTAACAGAACATCATGACCAAGACGACTTGTAGAAGGAGTTTACTGGGGGCGTCTGTCTCAGAGGCGAGACAACAACCATTGTGGCAGTGAGTGACAGCAGAAGGGCAAGGCATGGTGCTGGAGCCATAGCTGAAGCTCGCATCCCAGTGTGCAAGCATGAGGCAGAGATACCAAGACTGGGAGTGCTGTGGGCTTTTGAAACCACAAAGCCCACCCCCAGAGACAGGCCTCCTCCAGTAAGGCCACACCTCCTAATCCTTCCCAAACAGTTTCACTGAGGGAATACTTGAGTATTCAGACCTGAGCCTGTGGGTGCCATTCTCATTCAAACCACCACATTTCATGCCTTGGCCACCTACAGGCCCACAGCCATATAATGCAAGATGCACTTAGTCCAGCTTCCAAAGTCCCCACAGTCTTTCACAGTCTCGATACAGTTTAAAAATCAAAGTCTCTTCTGAATCTCAAGGCAGTCTCTAATTATAACCCCCTGTAAAATAAAAAAGCAGATCACATACTTCTAACATACAATGGCACAGAACATACATTACCATTCCAAAAAGAAGGACATAGTGAGGGAACCCTGGATCGAAGCAAGACCAAAATCCAGCAGGGCAAACTCCAAATTCTGAAGCTCTGTGTCTGATGTCGGGNTTAGATGCTTCCACCCTTGCAGTTTTGCTGACTGCAACATACTGCTCTTCCTTAGGCTGCTTCCCTTCCCTGTCAGCAGCTGTTCTTGGCAGGTATCCCACCTCTCTGGCATCTCCAACATCTTGGAGCTTCCGATGCAACCAAGGCGTCACTCTCATAGCGTTAGGTGGTGACTTCTCAGGGACTTCCCTGCCACAGGCCTGGCCTCAGAGGCTTTCTTTAACATTGGAGGAAGAGGTCACTACCCTTCTACCTCTGCATCATGAGGCTAAAATCAGACCATGAAGCAGATGCTGCCCAGTTTGGCTGCTGACTTGAGGGAGAAACTGGGCCACCTCCTTACGTTACATTTGCAAAAACTTTGATTTTTTGTTGTTGTTGTTGCTTTTCTTTGTGCATAAGCTTTCTTTTTTTTTTTGCAAGTTGGAAACTTAACTGGATGGAATCTTGCCCTGAAGGTGCCACCCCCTTTCTTCCATTTCTCTTTTATCACAAACCTTGACTCAACATTAAAGTCTCTGGTGCTCTTTTTCTCCTCAAATGGTACGTTTTGTTTTTCTTGGTGCCCTGCTTGCTCTTTTTCATCTGCTAAGGATCATTGCTAATAACCAAGTGATGAAGTCAATATTAGACCATCTTGAAATCTCTTCTGCCAGCAAAATTAGTTCAGAGCTCTTCAATTTAGCCTCAGGCAGATTCTTAGGACAAAAGCAAAAGGCAACCACATTCTTTGCCAGAATATCACAAGAATGGTCTCTAACTGAGTTGCCAGTGTTCCCCTCTGAAACCTTGTAGCTGGGTCTCTATAGTCCACATTGATCTTAGTACTGCTGTCTTCAAAGCTCCTACTAGGATGGCACTTTAAGCCCCTACTTACAGCCTTCCAATACTTTCCTATAACAAAGTCCCAAAGGTTTTTTTTCTTCCAAAAAGCCACATACATGGTCAGGCCCGTTACAGTAATAGCCCACTCCTTGGTACCAACTTCTGTCTTCGTTACTTTTCTGTTGCTGGGACAAACCATCATGAAGAAGGCAGGTGTCTGTCACTGTGAGGAAACACCATGAGTACGGAAGGGAAGTGTTTATTTGACTTACACTTCCACAGCACTGTTGATCATCCAAGGAAGTCGGAACAGGAACCTGGAGGCAGGAGCTGCTACAGAGACCACGGAGGGCTTGCTCCTTATGACTTGCTAGCCCACTTTCTTATAGCACCCAGGCCACCAAACCAGGGATGGCACCACCTGCAATGGGATGGCTCCTCCCACATTGATCTCTAATTGAGAAAATTCCCTGCAACTGAATCTTATTTTTTTAATTGAGGTTCCCTCCACTCGGATGACTTTAGCTTGTGTCAAGTTGAGGTAAAACTATCCAGCTCAGCAACTTATAAAATTATGAAAGCGTTTAATTTGGGCCTCGTGGCTCCAGAGGGTTAGAGTCCATGTTCACCATGGTGGGGGATATAGCAGTAGGTAGGCAAGCATGGCACTGGAACAGTAACTAAGAGCTTACATCTGGAGCCACAAACAGGAAGCAGAGAGCTAACTGGGAATGGCATAGGCTTTTAAAACCTCAAAGCCCTTGCCAGTGATACACTTCCTCTAAGACCATGCTTTGAGATTCTTCCCAAACAGTTCCACCAACTGAGGACTTTGTAGTCAAGTATATGACCCTATAGGAGCCACCATTCGAACCACCAGAGAGACCAAACTGAAGAAGTCAGGACAGCATCCAGAGAGAAGAAAGAGAGCATTGAAGGTTGGAAGTATACCTTGGCAGACAAGTGTGGGAACAAAGAGGTGGGTCTCCCCTGCACCGGAAAGGTCTCAGTGAATGGCAGGAAAGGTTTGGAGCCTGGGATGCAATGGCCAAAACAGAGTAGGAGGGGTGAATCATGAGGGGTCTTCAGAACGACTTCTCAGAAGAGTTTGCATTTTGCTCCATGGGCAATGAAACTGGAGAGGTGATATTAGAATATAATTTTAAAACCTTCCCCATGACTACAAGTGTGAAGGAGCTAGCAATTCGTGTGCAGACAACTAGAACCACTCCTGGTTAGCATAGGTGACAGGCGATGGGCTGTTGGCAGGAGAGATGGGGCCACTTAGAGCAGTGGTTCTCAACCTTCCTAACGCTTCCTTTAGTGCAGCTCCTCATGTTGTGGTGACCCCCCCACCATAAAATTATTTTCATTGCTACTCCATAACTAATTTTGCTAGTTAGGAATCATAATGTAAATATCTGATATACAGGCTATCTGATGTGCAACCTCTGTGAAAAGGCTGTTAGACTCTCAGAGGTTTGAGAACCACGGGCTTAGATATGCTAGACTGGTTTATTGGAGAGGAAAGAATCAAGGTGACTTCTAGGGTCCAAGGTATAAGGGAGTATCAAGGGAGAGGCAGTATAGAGGGATGTGTAAGTTCCAGGTAGATGGGGAATTCATTCAGGATGGGTGTGGACGGAGTGAGCTTTGTAGAAAAATTATCAATAGGAAATTATCAGCAAGCAATTGTTGAGGTTGCTAATCATGAGCTTACAGTGGCTCCAGTATGCAGCCTGTACAGGAGCTGGTTTGGTTATTTTGCTTCCCAGCAGCCTGACCTAATTCCATGGTTAAATTTCCACATTGAAGCTTTCACACACTTCGCTGCAGTGCTGTTTTGATTTCCTCTCGTCATTGAGTACATCCCCGGGCTCTTTGGAGTTGTCAGATCATGCCAGTCAATCAGCCTTCATCGGAAGGCTTTGTTCCTCCCCGGTTCTGCGTCACCCCTGCTTCCTTCTCTTAGGTTAGGAGACAGACCCTCTTTTCCTGTCTCACCTGCAGAATTTTCTTGTTTTCAGTTTAAACAGCTCTAGCTGCCCTTTCCATGGTCATCTTTCCAGTCTAGAGTCTTCCTTCTCAGAGTCCTGTCAGAGATGATCCTGCTCTGATGATGTCATTTAAAAAGAGCAGAGGGAAGCCCTTCAGGATTTGGCATTTGCCTCTTTCGTGTCTGAGTTACCTTGTCTGTCCAATTTACTCTGTTTTCTATGATGATGTCTCCTTGGCTCGGGTAATAACTTAGGTGTGGTCCTATTAATTTTACCTTTTAGAGCCTGTTGAGATGGGACCAAAGTTTTAGTTATTGAATTGGTTGGTTTTCCACAGTCCTTTGACAATAGACGTTTTATTTCAGAAAAGCAGAATAATGTGGGTAATTCTATGTAAACTGCTTAGCATTACTTTTAAAATAGCTCAGAGTGAAGGACCAACTAACCGGATTCCAGGCTTTCTTTCTGTAATATTTTTATTGTGAGCAATGTATATAGGAAAATACGTAACATTTCATTTCAGCTCCATAATCTGTCAGTAAACCCTCTTTCAGGTCACAGAATAGCATACTGTCATTACTCCAAAGACATTTCTCCCAATACCTCCAAATGCCAATTTTCCCCAAATTCCAACTTCGAATTATCAAATTACAATCTAGGTGTAAAAGATGAAAACCACAGTCGACTAATCAACAGGACAATCATCCTAACCTTAGCATAAGAAAATCATAAAACAGAACACACACACAAAAAAAAAGGATAAAATGAACTTCATTAAAAAGAGTAACTTCCCCAATGGGAAGATTTAATCTAATTTTGTTGTCTAATTTTGCCTGAATTTGGAGGTATGCATAAATAAATGATACTTTTGTTATACAGCTATGCTTTATGTATCTGACATCTTAAAATTTTGTGAGATTTAACCATGTTTGTATGTGTCTGTGTATGTCACAGTTTATCCATTCTGCTGTTGGGAACGTTTACAAATAAGTGGAACTGAGTTACAGGACACTCATCCCCTTAGTTCGACAAGATAGGCCAAACTTTTTCCCAAAACAGTTGGGATACGTATACCAGCAGTCATGATTCTGTTTCTTCGCACCCTGGCTTGTACTTGGGGGTCAAACTATTTAGTCATTTGCGTGGATATGTGACAATGTGTCCTTGTAGTTTTAATAGATTTTCCTTTCCCTGACTTCTGATAAGACTCAGCACGTCTTTATGTGGCTGCTAGCCATATCATCTTCCTTTTGTGGTGTATCTCTCTGATGGTGCCCATTAAGGGAAAGTTACTCATGTTAATGAAGTTTATTTTATCATTCTGTGTGTTTGTGTATGTGTTCTGTTTACGAATTTCTTATGACTATTTTCATTGATTACGTCTAGATTATAATCTGAGATTAATTATGTGTAGACTGTAGTGCTGAAAGTGTAGATAGATGAATACCTGCAGATTTGTAGCCCACATCTCCATAATAGTGTCAGTTTTCTTCTCTCTCTCTCCCTCTCTCCCTCCCTCTCTCCCTCCCTCCCTCCCTCTCTCTCTCTCTCTCCTGAAACGGGTTTCTCTGTAGCATTGGACTGTCCTGGAACTTGCTCTGTAGACCAGACTGGCCTGGTCTGGTCTCTGCCTCCCACCACCACTGCCCGGCTGGATCCTGTTCTCTTGCCAAACCCAAGGTTGTTCTGCATTGACCACCTCTTCCTAGCCCCAGGAAATCAAGACTCTGAGCATGAGCCCCACCCATTCCCACTGTCTTCTTCCCAGGGTTTAAGTGTGAACCTCACTGTGTTAGGAAGACTGGAAGAGACTTGGTGTCTCTTTAGGTTCACTTGGGATGCTGAAGCAAGGCTGTTTTTCTGGAATCTCCCTCCATTGCCTCCCCCTCCCAACTTAATGAGAGAATGAGCCCACTTCAGTGTCCACTTTGAAGAAACAGGTGGGCAGGGAGCAGATGGTGCCTCTCGATTCTAATGTCTATTGCTCCTCTGAGGAGCATCAGCTCCACTGACCATTGGAGCTCTGGTATTTTCACTTGTTTTAGGGGAAACTGGTCCATTTAATCTTGGGCCTCATTTGGCCATCCTTCCTCTGTAGTGGGCCCCAGAAATGCATCCACCAGCAGGATAGTCTGTACTCTGATCATAGGGTTGGACCTGATAAAGCTTGCCTTTCTTCAAGAGCTGCTCATTGTGGGCCTTTAGTTTAGGTATTTCTAGAGAGACATGCCCTGGCTCCCAGCTGATCTCCTTGTGACTCTAGTCGGTCTTTACCCACTTCAGGTCTTGGTTTTGTGACAATGAATCCTTTTTTCCATCTTGTTGTGGTTAGTAATTGTTTGTTTGTTTGTTTCAAGACAGAGTTTCTCTGTGTAACAGTCCTGGCTGTCCCTAACTCTTCGTAGACCTGGCTGGCCTCGAACTCAGAGATCTGCCTGCCTCTGCCTCCCGAGTGCTGGGATTACAGGTGTGATCCACCGCCCCCAGCTACTTTTTCCATTTTAATATATCACACCCTTGCTTAGAAAGGTCACTTGAATGCCTTTAATTCCAGCACTTGGGAGGCAGAGGCAGGTGGATTTCTGTGAGTTCGAGNGCTGGCCTCGAACTCAGAGATCTGCCTGCCTCTGCCTCCCGAGTGCTGGGATTACAGGTGTGATCCACCGCCCCCAGCTACTTTTTCCATTTTAATATATCACACCCTTGCTTAGAAAGGTCACTTGAATGCCTTTAATTCCAGCACTTGGGAGGCAGAGGCAGGTGGATTTCTGTGAGTTCGAGGCCAGCCTGGTTTACAAGGGCTAGTTCCAGGACAGGCACCAAAGCTACAGAGAAACCCTGTAGCAAAAAAACAAAACAAAGAAAAGAAATGTCACTTGAGAGTGGACATGGTGGCACATACTTGTAATCCCAGAATTTGGGAGGTAGAGCCAGGAAGATCAGGATTCAAGGTCCTCTTTGCTATATGGCTCTTTAGTGACCAGCCTGGGCTCTAAGAAACCCTGAAGAGGGAGGTGGGTAGGTATATAGTTCAGTTAGGAAAGCTCTTGCCCAGCATGTAGGAGGCCCTGGGTTCCTGCATGAAACCAGATGTGGTGAGTACCTGTAATCCAAGCACATAGGAAGTAGAGGGGAGTTAGAAGTTCAAAGTCAGCAGGGCATTGGTGGTACACACCTGTAACCCCAGAACTGGAGAGGAAGAGGCAGGCAGATCTCTGTGAGCTCAAGGCCAACCTGGTCTACAAAGCAAGTTCTAGGACAACTAGGGCTGTTATACAGAGAAACTCTGTCTCAAACAAACAAACCAAAAGAAATTCAAGATCATCTTTGGCTAACCTTGGAATTCAAGGCATCTTGGGCTGCCTAAAACCTAATATCAAAAAAATTAAATGAAAGTGGAATTTTTTTGTTTATTTGTTTATTTTGTTTTTTCAAGAGAGGGTTTCTCTGTATAACACAGCTGTCCAGGAGCTTGCTTTGTAGACCAGCTAGTTTTGAACTAGAGAGATCTGCTTGCCTCTGCCTCCAGAGTGCTGAGATTAAAGATGTGTGCCACCACTGCCCAACCCAAGTGTTTTAATTTTAGAGGAAGCATTATAGGTGACTCAATGGTTAAGAGCTATTTATTTATTTATGTTTTTCGAGGCAGGGTTTCTCTGTAGCTTTGGAGCCTGTTCTGGAACTAACTCTTGTAGACCAAACTGGCATCAAACTCACAGAGATCTGCGGGCCTCTGCTTCTCGAGTGCTGGGATTAAAGGTGTGCACCACCACCGCCCGGCTTGGTTAAGAGCTCTTATTGCTCTTCCAGAAGACCTGAGTTCTGTTCCTAGTGCCTGTACAGTCACTTAGAACCACCTCCAACTCAAGTTCTAGGGAATCTGACCCCTTCTTCTGGCTCCCTCAGGAATGCACGTGGCGCACCTACAACCATGCAGGCAAAACACTCAAATAAAGCCAGGTATGGTGACCTCTATTCCTGGCACTCTGGATACAGAGGCAGGCAGATCTCTATGAACTCAAGGCCATTCTACTCTATAGCGAGAGTTCTAGCAAAGAGGAACCCTGTCTCAAACAACAAACAAAGAAAACCCACCACTCTTATTTATCTCAAAACATTTTTAAAAATTAAGACTATTAAGAGAAAAGTATTATTCCCAGCACTCAGAAGGCCAGAGCAGGCATAGATCTCTGTGAGTTTGAAGTCTGCCTGGTCTACACAGTGAGTTCCAGGTCAGCCAGGACAATGTGGAGAGACCCTGTCTTAAAGCGAGAGAGAGAGAGAGAGAGAGAGAGAGAGAGAGAGAGAGAGAGAGAGA
>LOJH01002305.1:27751-44473 GCA_001685095.1 Ellobius talpinus | reverse complement strand
TTCAAATGCCCACGTCTCCAGTATCTGTGAAAATATATGCACAGTGGGAGAAGGCAGGCTACTGAGGTTGAGTTGAAGACTCTGAGAGGGACCATAAAGGACTACCTGACTCCACCCAACTATGGCAATGGGAGGATGCTCAGAACAATACAAGCCTGCTGGCTTTGCAGATGGAAGAGGCGGACACAAACCATTGGATGGGAGAGGCCTCTAGACATGGAAAACTTCAAAGAGCCCAATGTCCTAATGGAGTTTCCAGAAAGGAACACAGCACTGCCAGCACCGCGCTCTCAGCTAGTGAGACCTGTGTTGGGCTTTGTTTTGATGACACTATGAAATATCCCCCACAGGCTCATGTGTTGAATGCTTTGAGAGTTTGTGGAATTGAAGCCTCGCTGCAGGAACTTGATGACTGAGGAACGGTCCTTGGGGGATACACTGTTTGTTTTTCCCAATGCTGTGACAAGACACCTAACCAGAGCAGCTTAGGGAAGGAAGGCTTGATGTGGGCTCATTCTTCAAGGGAACAGTATTAGGTGGCAGGAACTTGAGGTGTCTTGCAGCTTTAATCCATGCTCAGAAAACAGAGCAACAGATGCTGGCGCTCCTTGCCATGAAGTTAGGCTCCCCAGCCCACAGTAAGGAGCCGCTCACATTTAGAATGTGCTTTCCCGCCTCAATTAGCCCAGTCTATAAACTCTCATAGATATGTCCTGAGATCTGTCTCCCAGGTAACTCTGGGTCCTGTCCAGTCGACACTATTCCTCATCACAGTGGATATGTTATCCCCCAGTTCTTGGTTAGCTTCCTGGGCAGTCATGTAGGAAGTTATTGTCTTCCATCATATCCTCCGTCCCCCATGATATCCTTCCCTGGTACATAGGACCAGAAACCATCAATCAACATAGGACTTTCATGTCCTAAATAGCATAGCACCTAAACCTTGTACATTTCCACAGTAGAATTCATGGCATTTGCATCGTGTCTAGAACTCTTTTCTTTTACTTTTGCCCCTTATCGGCCACTCAGTCTTCTTTACTTTAGAACTCCAACATATTTAACATAGGGTTAGATTAAAAGTGTATTCATCCTGTGGCCCATGAGCCACATCTGATCACGTGAGGCCAAGAGTAGCTATGAATACATCCCCACACGAAATTAAATGTACCTAAAATATTTTGATTTTTTAAAACTATAATTCAGTTGTGTGGTTCTTGGGTGTAAACTCTTTAGATAAAATATCAAGTGTCAAGGCAGCGAAATGGATAGAAGCATGGGACATGAGGAAGATTACATAAAAAATATAAACCAGCAGTTGAGGCAAAACATTTTCCAAGGTCCTGACCTGAGTGGTTGTCTTTAAGCATACCAGAGCTCTGCTTGCAAACTCTGCCATGAGCCCAGATTCCACTGTTGCATTGACGTCTTTCCAGCAGAACAGCTCATGGGTTTTTCAAGCCATCCGAAGGTAATTTAAAACAGCAGAACCATGCATTACTGCTTAGTGAATCACAGGGCTCTTTATTAAAGTAAGTTTGTCACACATCTGGTCAGTATTTAGACACAATGAGGCTTGCATTTACTTTTCTGTAGGCCTGAGATAATAGTTTACATATAGACTCCAGTAGGAGGTCAGGTTTGTTTATTCCTGGAAAAACCAACCAAGCTGCAGTATCAAAGGGGCAGAACAAAGGTTATGGTTCATTTGTTGGCTGAGGGCAGCACCATTTCAGACCAAAGCTTAGGGGTATACTCCTGTGGCTTAATCCCAAGAGACAGACATGCCACAGCAACTTATTGTCCACCCCAAAGAGCACACAAGCCTTGGCTAGGTTCTGTGGCTATGTGCTTGTCTGCTTCAGAAACGGTGAACTCAGCTTCCTCTTGGACCCGAGCTTACAATCAGCAGACTTCCAAAGTCCAGACCCCCATTGACCCCTGTAGCGATTTTTGGACAATCATCTAAGGTTAGCACTTCTTTGCCTCTGAACAAAAAGCAGATCTTTTGCCTCACAAAAGTATACCTTCAGAGGAAATCCACCCATGCATCAAGAGTTAAAGTACCTCTGTAGTTTTGTCACTGAGATGAACCCAGGATGAGCAATCTTGAGTCTGACCCAGATACCTCACGACAGACAGGATGTGAGAAAAGCCAGTATTGCTGAGCAGTTCTGTTGTTACCCTAGAACTACTGGACACAGACATGGAACCTTGCTGCCCGGTGAACACACAGGGAGAGCTAGGTCTTGACAGTGACCTTGTATATGGGCTGAGACCATAAGCATCCAGAGGTGAAGACTTTGGGGTCAGAGCCTGGGCTTTCACTGCCTTGTCTGGATGCAGCATCTCCTTCCTCACTCTCTCTGTGGCTGAGCAAGGGCTCTCATTGTTTCCAGTTTCTACTCCAATTTGCTAACCTGCGACTCTGAGCAAGTTGCCTATATTCTTTGGGCATAAAACTAGTATCAGTCTACTGAATTATTGCAAAAAATAAATACTTCATGTTCTGCAGATGAATCTAGCTACACTACTACATAGGATACATTAAGATGTAATAAATATAATATTGTTCCTTTCTGTGCATCATTGTGTATAGGAGCATGAACTCTGGAATTAGAAAGCTCCAATTAAACTTCAGCTATATTAAGTAACCTGTGGCTTTATGCACACTGCTTAATTTCATATCAGCCTTCTCATCTTGAAATAGGGATAAGAATCAACTATTCCAACAGAGTGATGTAAAGATCAAATAAACTTCTACATACAGCATACTTAAAACAGTACTGCATTTAAACAATGCAAACATCTTGACGCTTAGCTTTTATTATCGTTATTACCCTCCTGACTGACATGAGTCATATGTAGTCTCGTGGAGCCGGTAGAATGTTATTATCTGACATTAAAGAACTTCTCTGTGAGTGAGATGGATGGATGAGTGGATGGGTTTATGGATGATGGGTAGGTGGATGGGTGGGTGGATAATGGGCTGATGATGGATAGATGATGGCTGGTTGGCTGGATAGATGAGGATGTATCAATGGGTAGATAATGGCTATTTCACTGTGTAGTTGAAAAGATAGATGATGGATGGATGGATTGTGAGTGGATGGATGGATGATCAATGAAGTAACTTTTCTTTGGATATTGGAGACACTTCATAATCCATTTTGTGAAAGAAAAAGAACCAAAAGCTACATAGATCCCATTAGGATAAGAGATACTCATAGAGGGTCTCCTGTATGCCACACACTGTAGGTTTCAAGGACACTACACAACACAGACAAAGCCTCTGCTCTGTGACATGAAGGCCAGTTTGAGAAGCATTAGCTATTCTTGTATCTTGCATCCTGGCGACTCACTTAGCAAACGAAGACAATGAAACCTAGCAAAAGCAAGGGATCCTGGGAGGTAGTCACTTGTAAACACACTGAGTTTTGTTTCTTTGTGTGTGACAGGACTGTATTTGGTCAGTTCAAAATGTCTTGTACTAACATCCTTCTTAGTCTTGGAGGCAATATGAACTAATGGAAAAAGCTACTTCCCTGGGCCAATTGTGGCAATGGAAAGTATGCTGAATCCTGTAGCTTCAGTTCTGCACTTGTATATTTGAATACCAGGTTAAGATACTCAGCAAAGCTGGGCAGCAAAGGTGGCTCACACCTTTAATCCCAGCACTCGGGAGACAGAGGCAGGTGGATCTCTGTGAGTCTGAGGTCAGCCTGGTCTACAGAGTGAGTTCCAGGACAGGCTCCAAAGTTACAGAGAAACCCTGTCTGGAAAAACATATATATATATCTATATATCTATATAAAACAACAACAACAAAAATTTCTCAGCAAGTCCTTGCCTCTGACAGGCAGGGGTTAGACAGTGCTTTCCCATGAATGGCCCACACTGTGTCTTTAGGGCTTCTAATGGAATGTGCTACAATTATTAACAATTGGGAGAATTTTGTATAAAGCTTAATTTCTTATTTGAGACTTCAGAAGGTTGTTATGGCAGTAATGTGTGGCTGGAGGGAACATGTCCCTGGGATAGGACAAGAGATTTCCAGGGTGGCCTGTTCCCTATCTTTTCCCATTCATGTACCACACTGGCCTGAGTCATGTCGGCTCATCTGCCTGACCTATACAGGTATATACATTGGCAATGACAGTGTAAGGATGAAGTCTTGGTGGAGAACATTTGGTGAAAATCCAAATACACTTCTTACTGGTCTGCTCAAGAATTGCGTGTGGAAGAGTGTGCATCTGTGACCAAATACCAGGGGTCAACCTCAAGTATTGTTCCTCAGAAGCTATCCACTTGTTTTGAAACAGGGTCTGTCACTGGGACATGGGGCTTGCAGATTAGGCTAGGATGGTTGGCCAATGAGCATCAAAGATACTCCTGCTTCCACCTCCCTGGGCAGAGTTGCAAACATATAAACCATTTTTGATTTTTTTAATGTGGGTGCTGAGGATCAAACTCTGCTCTTCATGTGTGTATAGTAAGAGCTTTGCCAGTGGAGCTATTTTACCAACCATAGGGTTATTTATCTTGTGGTAGAATATTTCTTCCTACTAGCTCCATGAGAGATTTAGCAGCAACAAGGATAGTAAAATAAAGATAAGGCCATATAGATCTGACAATATACATGTTCTAATTCCCATAATAATGCTTACTTCATCACCAAATCCTTAAGGAGAGGGGAAGGGAGGAGAATGAAAATCTGACCAGATAAACCAGCAGCCAAGATAGAGTGGGCTGGCTGGGTCTTGTGAAGAATGGCAATTTGGCAGATTTCTTCATCTCCCTCCTCCCTGGGGCCAACATGAGTCTTATTTATAACTCAGCTCTCAGAGCCCCTTCACATTAAGTCAGTGACTGAAAAGCCTTCAGGGTGGAGAGATAGAAGCAACATTCCAGACATCTGGACCAGAATGCTTCACAAGGCAATGAAAGGAGCCCTGGGAAGGGGGTTGGGCAGTCTGGAGTCCTCACTCTGGCTCCCCATCAGCCACTGTTAAGCTGTGTCTCCTTTCCAGAAGACATGAGGAGAGGGTGTTTGTGTAGTCTACCTAGAAGGGGCTGCTAAGAGTCCCTGTCAAGAAATCTAATACAGAGATAGATGTGTCACGGGTAGTATAAGAGACTTGAAATGTGTTTCTCTTATTTGACAAGTGTTCTTCTGTGTGGCTTTGTGGGGACAGAATAAAGCTACAGGATGATGAGTAGGCACTGGGGCTCATCCCTGCACCATCTTCATAAAAGCCAGGTATGTGTGCCAGGGAAGAACCTTGTTTCTGATATTCCAGATGGTACAACAGAGCATGTGAGCCTAAAATGCCATCAGTGTAGACTTGGGAGATGATTTTGCAATGCAAGTATATTGCTCCATTCCATGATGGCCATTGTCTGGAGGAAGCTGAGCACAATGAAAGAGTCCATCAGAAACATACCCACCAAAAGGACGATAATCAGCAGCTTCTATGATGAGTTAGGTAAGAGGTATAATGTTGATAGTTTAAAATTTGTATTATATTTATTCCTCTGTGTGTGTGTGTGTGTGCGCGCACACACACACACACACACACACACACACACGCAGGGGATCAATGCAGGTCATGGCCAAATCGTTTACCCTCTGAGCCATCTCACTGGCCCTGTTTATAGTGTAAAAGTGAAATAGTCTAGATCTTGAATGACTCTCAAAGACCTGTGTATTAAAGGCTTGATCTCCTACAAAGTGGTTTTTATGAAGAACGAGGCAGTAGAAGCCCTAAGAGACAGAACTTAATGGGAAGTCCTTAGATAACTGAGCCCATGCCTTTGACAGGGATAGAGGGACCATAGGTCCCTCTTGTCTCTCTGGTTCATGAGGAAGACTGCATTTTCTCCACCATGTGTCCCTGCTGTGATGTGCTGTTTTTTCACAGCATGATTTGTGCCAGCTAATCATGGATCAAAACCTCTGAACACTGTGAGTCAACAATGAATCTTTTATCTTTATGAGTTGTTTCTTTCAAGTATTTTGTTTCAATGACAGAAAACTGACTAGTATCCAAAGAAACTCTCCAGCTACAAGATAGAGAATGGAGGGATTTGAAACCATTCATATGTGAATTGTCAAAACCCTGGAAAAGGGAAAGTGGAAAATAACATGAGACCATCTTCAAACATGACATTTCACACAGAAGTGTGGCTTTTCCTACAAAGAGAAATTTATAGCAAATCCAGAAGTTAGAGAAGTACTGAATTTTCTTATCTATTCACACCCCCCCATTCATCTAAGACAGCAATTAAGAATGCAAGCTTGGGGACTGGAGAGATGGTTCAGTGGTTAAGAGCATTGGCTGCTCTTGTACGAGGACCTGGGTTCAATCCCCAGCACCCACATGGTGGCTCACAACCATCTGTAACCCCAGTTCTAGGGGATCCCCCCTCTTCTGGCCTTCTTGGGAACCAGGCATACATGTGATGCATGTACACACATGCAAGCAAACACGCATGAACATCAAATAAATTTTTTTAAAAAGAATGTGAGCTCAAAGTAACGTGCTTGCTTTTAACTTCCACCATTATTATTAGCAATCTAAATAACTCTTGTCAATTTACATATCTCCAATTCTTTTGTTTTCAGTTATTATTTTAAACAAATAAGGCCAAAAATATTCATTAAAAATGTTTGGAGAATTCACTGAATTGATGCCAGAAATGTTATTTATATAGGATTTAGCATGTGCGTAGTATTCAATAACATTTGGCTATTCTTCTTCAATAAGTCCTTATTGTGTGCTGAATTCTGTACTAGGAGTGGGGTTGCATTGGTAAATAGTGCATAGTATCTACTTAAGGATATTCCAATCTAGCAGTGGATAGAAATCCACAAGATTAGCCCTGATGTTGAAACCTCTGCAGCTGAAAAAGATTGGGTTTCCTTTGACAGCTGTTTTGGTAGGAAGGTTTATTAATTATTCATGGTGATGATGCAGAGCAGATTCCAGCTTCAGAAAACTCCTAAGACTGGAAGATCTTTAGTCCTCTGAAGACTGGAGTCCTTGATTCTAAATGACCTCCCAAGACAGTATTGAATAATTATATTCTAATGCACAGCCACAAAATACAGTGGGTGCATGAAGGGCAGGTCCAACTCTGGGCAAAAGTCCAAAGCAAACCAATGCAGTGGTTACTTGGTCTTGTCTGGCACTTTGGTCCCTGTATCTCAGGTTAATGGCCTCTCTGTCAAACACAGACAAACCCTAATTCCTCTTATCTTGAATATATGGTGATCTGCAAAATCCTCTAAATCCTCTTGACTGTCTCCTTATCACATGCCTGCCACTCATTGGAACTTTGTTTATTCTGAAATTATAGGGAGCATGATGTTGTATTTAGACATTTGATGCAGGTATTCCACAAGTCCTCCTGTAACAAAAGTTCATTTAGAAAAGAGTGTCTGGATTTCGGTGTATGGCTTCATCACATGCTACTGCCTCGTTTGCAGGTTTGACCCTGATTTGTGACTCAGAATTAGAAGCTGTGATGACCACTGTGACATCAGCTTCAGACCCACAAGGAAACTCTACAATGGAGATTCTTTTCACCTCACCACCAGGAAGCATCCTAAGCACACAACCACTAATTAATCTCAGATTATGTGGGAAAGAACAGCTCTCTTGCTTTGGGTTAGTTATTTAGGTGTAACTTGATCTGCCACGTTTGGTTGGTATCCCTGGGAGACCTGCCTTTTCTGAAAGGAAATGGAGGAACAGTGGACAAATGGATCCATCAGGGTGATGATAGGTGAGGTGGGGTTAGGGATAGACTGGGAGGAGGGGAAAGAAGGGAAAGTGCAATCGAGATGTAATATGTGAGAGAAAAATAAATAAAAATTTTAAAAGTATACAAATTGAGAAAAAGGGAGGGGAAATAAGTATTTATTAATTTGGGGAAATACTTTAGAATATATTTCTTTTTCCTCCTTTTATTGAAAACAGATTCTTTTCTCACACAATGTATTTCTCACACAATTCTCACACAAGATTATAGTTTCTTCTTCTTCTACTCCTCCTATTCCCATCTCCCTTCCCCTCCCATCTGGATCTGGATCCACACCCTATCCATCTCTCATTAGAAGAGAACAGGCCTCTAAGTGATAATAATAAGTCATAACAAAATAAAAATAAAATAAAGCAAAAATCATCACATTGAAGTTGGACAAGGCAAAACAACAAAAGGAAAGGAGCCCAAAAGGAGGCACGAGAATCAGAGACCCGCTCATTCACATATTCAAGAGTTCCATGAGCTCTGAGGGGAGGGAATTGATGGAGACATCCTATTTAGAGCTGTGTGCTCCAACATCTCTCTATCTCTATGTAATATCTGGCTGTGGGTCTCTGTGTTTGCTTCCATCTGTTGGCAGGAGGAAGCTTCTTGGATGATGGTTGAATAAGGCACCAATCTCTGAGTATAGCAGAATATCATTAAGAATAAATCCTTTTTATACTTTTTTAAGAGCAGTAGTATTTGGTTTCACTCTGGGTCTCTGTGTTATGTATTCTCTAGTTATTGGTCACCCAAACAGTGCCAGGTATGGCTTCCATCTCATGGAGTGGGCCTTAAGGCAAATCAGACATTATCTGGTTACTCCCATAAGCTTTGTGCCACAATTGCCTACCATATTTTGTAGGAAGTACAGCACTGTAGATCAAAGGATTTGTAGCTGGGTTGGTGTGTTTACGTTTCTCTTTTGGTAGCCTTCAGATTCCCTTACCATACCAAATACAGTAGAACACAGGACTGAAGGTTCTATGTAGGCACCAGTTTAACCTCTCCGTGTTCAATGACTTGTGTGGGTGTTGTCTGCAGCAATGGGATCTTGTTATTAGTATGTGCAAAATGACCGACTGTCTTGGCAAAAGCCTGAATTATTTTAGAATTTCAATGGGACCCCTTTGGTCAACAATTCAATTGGCTATAACCCAGTCCTGGTATTGGAAGATTCTTTTGGTGACAAGAGATGGTCAGTTGGGGCTCTGTCTCATCTATTATTTGGAGGCTTCATTAGGATCACCTTCATATATTTTAGGAGGTTTCTAATAAGAGCTAGGTTTTCATTTCACCCCTCAGATTCCCTTCTATTCTTACTCTCCCCAAATTCCTTTGAATTTGATTATTATTTTAAAATATTTTAAACATTATATGCAGATGTGTGTGGGAATGGGTGTTTGCTGATGAGTGAAGTTGCCTGCAGATGCTAGAAGAGGAATCGATCTTGTAGAGTAGAGTCGTTGGTGATTGTGAGCTGCCCCATGTGGTTGCTGGGATCGGCCACGTTAGCCATGTTGGAAGTTGCTGAAGAAGAAGACCCTCCAAGGGATCCCATAAAGAGATGACCATGGCAAAAATGAAAGAAGAAAATCTTCTTACAAAGAAAAGATTTCAAACAGCCAAAATCAAAAGAGATAAAAACAAGACCGAGAAGCAGGAAAATGGCAAAGGTGAGTAGTGCCATTGGTCTTGTCCATGAGGACAAAATGGGAGCTGGGGAATCTAATCTCTCACTGTGAAGTTCTGGGTCTCCAGTAGAGTTGGAATATTCCAGACATGAGAAACTGTGGGTTAAACTAAGCCACTGAGCCCAGTGTTTTCAGAAGCTCTAACTTCTCTCTCATGAACTTTAAGTTGTTTGGCAAGAAAGCTCCAAGTTAACAATACAGGAGGGTCTGACCTTGGAAAAGCAAAAAAAACCCACATCATGTGTAATATACTTTGCCAATAAAAGAAGCTCAGATGAAGGACTGAAGTTTCCAAAACAAGCAAAAATAATCAAATGCTTTATTCAGTTGAGAAACATTTATTGAGGATATACTAGGTCCCAGGTCCTAGGCCAGGCATGGAGGTTGCACTGCCGAATGACCCATAGATTTTGTATTCTATGGTTTCTCTGTAGTGAAGAAGGGTCATCAGCAAATGAGCAGTAAGTATGCAAAGTGATAACTCTTGAAGCCTGAGGTTCTCACATGCAATAGCATTGTTTACAGCATTGGGTTAGGAATTTTTCCAGCAATCTCCTCCAGCTTCTGCTAGAGCCCTTGCTGATCTTAGCCTGGTCTCTGACACAATCCAAATTCTGCAGCCACCATAGGAGATGTTAGTCAGTATCAGGCATGCGTCCTTTACTCTCGGCTGATGCCCCACTCCCGTTGGCCACCCTACTACATTGACAGAAACCTCCCGAGACACTGCCTTTCATCCCTTTCCTTCCTATCCCATTATTTGAGTCCCATTTCCTCTACAATTATCCAGTTAAATGGTCACCCAAGGCAGTATGATTCATTCAGGGTCTAGTGAGTGTTAGCGGGTGACCTGCCCAGGTAGGAAAATAACGGTAGCAAATCATTAGAGCAGAACATGCACACAATAAAATGTCAAGCTCTATGCCAAACTCTTTCCACTTCTGGGTCATCTATCTCCTGGAGCAACTAGTGAAGAAGCAATGCCATGGGGTGTTTGGGACCCCTGTCATATTCAAATAGGATATTTGGGGCTGCTTTCTATTCTAACTACCTGCAAAGGGGAAGCTAGGAAATATAGCTGAGGCTTTTCCAGAGGCAAGCAGTTAGAGAGACAGCATTGCAAGCCACAACCCATGGCCTTCTTCATTCAGAGGCAGTTTTCTTAGCTCTAGGAATCCAGGATTTGTAACTGTGGGATTTACAGAAGCATTGGAAATCGTCTTTGAAAGGTCATCACAGCCTTTTGCCTCTGCTGAAGCTGAGGAAAATGAAATTATCTGCTCACTTCCCAGCTGATTGGAACCAAGTTAGATGTCGGGTTTCTTCTCTCCTGCCTCAGAATATTGTGTGCACCAATCTAGCCATGCCTCTCTCGTGTGAGTGGACATGTGTGTGAGTTTTTAAATATGTTATCTGTTCTAGAAGGGGCTCAGGGGGCAGAGGATCAGAAGGCGTGGTCTCTTAAGTCATATTCTTTTACTGGTCCTCACTTGACTCTCAGCTACATATAGCCCCATCCTTTTCCATTCAGCTGTAATCCATTCAGTAGTTCCCATCCACATTGTCCTAGGTCACTAAGATAAATTTGTTTCTATTATAGATATATTTATATCTATTATATATAAATATGTTATATATACATATATTTATACATATAATTTATATAAAAATCACTAAGATATATATATATAAAGCACACATGCATATTAGATATAAATATATCTATGGTTGAAATAGTTGACTAAGGAAATAAGGAAAGAGTCCTAAGGTCAAAGCCTATGCTTACTAAAACTCACCCTAGTGCATTATCCCTCTAAGGCCCAGGAGCCCCTGCTGCCCTGCCACCTACCTCTGAGGCTGGAATAACTTTGGCCTTTACAGGTAACACTGGGGAACATAATGACCTCTTGATGAAATGGCAACCTCTAGGCTCTCCCTGGCAGAAAACTGGGACAAGCAACCTCAGTGCCTGTGGCCTCCTGCTGATGCCCTCTGCTTCTCATAAAGCGCCCTGACTCCATACCTGAACCCATAACCAGACAAACGCTAAGGAAAACAATGGTGTGCAGAAGGACAGTTAGAGAGAGGAGGGCACATGGACCACTCTAGGTGATGGCTAATGAAAGAGACCGCAGAGCAAACAGAACAGATGCCAGTCATAGAAGGGAGTCGGGGTGACTCTCTTGAGCCAAGTCCTACATCTGAGGATGTCTGGTTTTCTTCTAAGTTCCTCTTTCCCTCCTAAGCCTCATGCTAAAGCCGATATTAAAATAACAGAAAAACCTCTAACTAGGTTCATAGAAAAAAAGGGTTGGGAGAGGGAGTGTGAATGGGGAGGTGGAGAGAGGAGGAAGGAAGAAGGAAAAGTGTGTGGATGTATAAAGGATTCAGAAATGCAGGCGAGATTCTTACAATGTGAGAGATCAAGTTGGCAGGACAGTCTGAAGACCAGAACAAATAACCAAGCATTGCTATCATGAATACGAGGGAGAGAAATGGAGTTCCTGCAGGGTGAGGCTGCTCACAGCATGGGGGCTGCGCTGAGCTTCAGATTCCAGTCTCTAGGACCCAGGCCAAGGGAGAGTTCTGGTCACCTGACTCAGAGATTGTTCATTAATCTGAAGGCTGTTATTTCCCCTCTGCTCTGGGTGGGCACGCTGCTGGCATGCGTGTGTCAGCCACAGCTGTGTTAAGTCAAGGAAATGTGTGGAAAAGAGCAATTGTCTGGGGAGAGGAGCAGTGACTCCCAGGCGCCTTTTTTTCCCCTCAAAACTTCCTGCGAGCTGTCCTATTGTGTCACCGTCATCTTCTACTGGTCCTAAGCCACCCCACTGCAAGTTCAGTTGCTAAATCTATGAGCCCCCAAGATAGAACCCTAACACCCCTCAGGGGCGTGTGAGTGCACAGAACAGCCCCGTTCATGGCCATGAACTTGGTACAGCCACGGGCCAGCACCATTCCAGTACCATGTGATATCTGCAGGGTTACTCACTTGGTTGCCCTCCAGCAGGGCAGCTGGGGACACCTCCCTAGAGTGGCTACAACATTCATCACTGAAATGAGTCAGTCCAAGCTTCTCTCTGCCTGAAGAGGAAATCTGAGGCTGGCTTTGGGGAGAGATAGGTCCACTGGATCCATCTCTGGGAGGAAGAGGCTGGAACTGCCCCTCACCTGGGAAGCACATAGCATGGTCTGTGTAAAGCTCAGGTCAGCATCTCAGCAATGGAGAATGTAACATGAGTTAATGCCAGAGGTATGATTGGCAGGTAGGGGCTGCGCTTACGGAAGCCCAAGGATGACTCTACTCAGTCACCTAATGATAATAGCATCTCAGATGCCCGCCCATTCCATTTCACTGATTTCACTCTCATTATTCTGCTGTTGTTGTCACTTCGAAGGGTTGTCTATTATGTATCCCTAATATGTTACTGGGAGCTTTTGCCCTTCACTGCTTGCCTCAAAGAAATAATTCAACTAAGACACTCTGGAGGAAGCTTATTTGCCAAAACAGAGCATATGCTACAAAGAGATTGGGGTAGGCTGTCCTGAAAGGTGGGGCATTACAGTTCTGGGAGTACTACAGCCCAGGCTTAGGATAGTTGCTGCCTGGCTTCCTGCCCGAGGATGAATCCATTTTCTTGGCACAGGTTAATTTGTGCAGTCTGTAATGCCACCTCTACTGTTCCTTCATATTTCTGTTAATTGTAAGTGACTGTCTCATTTCTCTAATAGAATCGTATTCTTCCTTCTAAAGCACCCGCTTCTCCTGTCACTTCTAGTGCCCATGGCCTCCCACACTGTTAACCACATGGCAGGTGCTTGCTCATGCTCCTTCCACGGTGGTTTCCATCTCTCAGCTCCCAAGGGAGAGAGATTTTCCACACTTTCCTGTCAGTTTCTACAGGCAAGGCTTGAATCTGTTTACAAGAGCTCTGAGGGGAAGCCTTCCCTCAACACCTTCATTTTCTTAATAACACCTGCAGTTTAATTGGTGGATTTCCAGATGCCAGCTGCTTGTTAACTCCGAGGAGGTGCCTGTTACCGTTACAATCACTCCTAGAGGTGCCCAGTACAAACAATCCCTGTGCCACTCTCGAAGTGGTTTCTCAGGTATTTTGACTTGTGCTTCTCAATTTTCTGCACTTGGAGCAGTGTGATTGACTTGGGGTACACAAGGAGACGATCTGAAGTCTTTCACACGTTTACAGTAAGTTTTGGTCTCTCCATGGTCCTGGGCAGATCTTCTCTCTAAGGTACCATCACCGGACGTGTTCTTAAACACATGATTCTGCCCTCTCCTCGGGTCTTCAAAGGACCCAGGCTCCAGCCAGGCTCCATCATGGTGGTCTGGCTTTCCATAGATCCTGTAGCCCTCTCGGTATCAGCGACTTTCCTGTTAGTGTGTTAAAACACCAGGGCCAGAAGTGACTAGAGGAAGGGTCTATTTGGCTCAGAGTTCCAGAAGGCTAGATGTCCATAGTGGTGGGGTAGGCATGTAGCAAAAAAGCTGGCGGGTCACATTTCAACCACACACATACAGACAGATGAACAGACAGACAGAGAGAGACAGGGACAGAGGAAGTAGCACAATGCTATCAATTCACAAAGCCCGCCTTCAACAAGGTTGCACCTCCTAATGGTTCCATGACCTCCCCAAAGAGTAGCACCTACTGCAGACCAAGCATTCAAACACATGAATGAGCCTGTGGGGAACACCTCTCATTCAGAGCCCCCCAGCATGTTACATGGCACTGCCCTGTCCCTAGAGCTGAATGAGCAAGCACAATGTAATGAGATGACTGTGGGAGCGCTGCAAGGATGATTCATTTCATCTGGGAATTGAGAGGTGGGCGGGACCGAGTCAGAGGGTTGCATTGAGAGGGCAGTGTGTTCAGCCAGTGCCCTGATGGGTAGGAAGCATGGCAGCGGCATTAGAAGCGGGGGGGGGCTTGGGGAAAATGGGCAGTTCTCAGAGCCTAAGGGGCACGTTGGCCGTGACAATGGTTATCGAAGTCTAGGCACTCAACTGTGAGGTGATTTATGCTTATCAATTTTTGAGTGAAAGACAAAACAACCCCTTTTACGGGACATGAACAAAAGAATCCTCCCCGGGGCTAAAGAAATAGCTGTCATTAAAGTGCTCAGCTGGCAGGCAAGAGGACCTGATTTCAAGCCCAGTACCTGCATAAAAAAAAAAAAAAGCAAGCCTTGGCAACCTGTGAGCTGCGGAGGCAGAGACAGACAGACAGACAGACGGTTTCCTGGGACTCGCTGACCAGACAGATAGTTCCCTGGGACTCACTGACCAGCTGGTCTAGCCTACTTGGTGCAAGAGAGAGACTCTGCTTCAAAGTACAGATAAATAGAACTGAAGGACACTACCAGAGGCTGTGCTCTGGCCTCTGCATGCAAGCATGTGCATGTGCACCTGCACACACACCACACACCACACCACACCACACACACACACACACTAACTAACTAAAATGAAAAAACAAATCTTTCTTGTGTCATGATTCCCAAGGGGTGTCGTCTAAAGGCTGCCCTGAACTGCACTGTCCAGCAATTCCAGTGGCCCTATGTGTTTATGTCCATTTAAAGTTAAATTAAATTTTAAAAATTGTTCCTTGATTACACTAAACTCATCTCAAGGTCTCCGGGTCCACGTGTGGTCCCTCCTATTCCCTGTATGGCAGCATCTGTATGGAGCTGGTACAACTGAGAATGGGGCAGCAAGCTAAAGACGTGGTTGAATGTCACAGGTGTGAGTCTCTCTGGGCATGACCCTTTCCACAGCTTCCTTACTGGGTTGGTAGAAGGCTTCTCCATGTCCTATTCTCACTCACAGGTGCTAGGGGTGACAAACTGAGCAGAATCCTGGCACTCTGTTTGGATGATTTATGCTCAACTCCAGCCCTGATGCTCAGGGGCAGCCAAGCTCGGGCTGATCATCCATCTTCCCTCTGCCGGAACCGTCTCCTCTATGCAATGGAGGTGATGCAGTAATTCTCATCAACTCGACTGTGTGGGGAGAATAACCATGTAAAACTCAGGTTGGGACTGGGTAGACGATTCAACCAAGAAGGCACTTGCTGACAACACAAGGGTTGGAGTCCAGGTCCCCAGCACCCACCATAAAGTCAGGGAGGTGTGACAGCCCACCTGTAATGCCAGCACAGGAGGCAGAGGCAGGACCCCCAGAGCGAGGTGGCTAACTAGAACAGCTGAATTAGTGAGTTATCCATTCAGGCGAGAGATCCTTACTCAGTATACAAGGTGGCGAGTGATCATGGAAGACAACGAATGACTACCTGTAGCCTCCACACACAGTGTGCACACAGGTGCACACACATATACGTGAATACACATACAGACATGCATACCACACACACATACACATGCAAAAAATGTCAAGAATAATACTGGTTCGTATTTTCTTTTTTTCTCTTTTGTATAGAGGCTGTCTTTTAAACAAATTTTCCTACACAGATATTTTCTGAATTAAAAGCGATGCGCTTAACAATCTTTCAACGCTCAGGTAGTGTGAAAGCAGCATGCATTTGGGAGAAATCTTACTTAGTACATAAAAGTTTGATCTTTTCCTTGGTTAGGGAGAGGCAAAGCAGACTACTGTGATGCTGCACAATGGCAAGTACAGTGAGTCACATGGAAGCTCCCGTCACCCACATGACCAGGAGATGCAAGGAAACTCCATGGTAGACCATGCTACTAGGCCAGGTGCAGGGCAGGTGAGGTGATTTAATGTGCTTTCTACTTAGATGGGATGAAGCCATGTTAAGCCAGCGACAACCTGCAATTGTAACATGACATATGGATGCTACAAATGAATATTTTAACTCATGGAATGAAGACATTGACACAAAAGCCCTTAGGAAAGTCTTTGCTTGAGAAGGAACTTTGCCATGAGTCCATACTTGAATGAGTAGTTTTCAACTTTGGTTGTGGATTAGATTCTTCTAGGGCACTTAAAATCATGTTCATGTCCCGCCTACGCCCCAGACCAAGTAACTCAGAGCACCAATGCAGGGAGTAGGATCTGCACATTGGTATGCCTTTCCTTCATACATTTAAATATCTGTTCATGTAATATATTCTGATCATGGCTTCCCTTCCCCTGACTTTCCCACCTCCTAGCCCATTCAGCTCCACATCATTTCTCTCTCTCTCTCTCTCTCTCTCTCTCTCTCTCTCTCTCTCTCTC
>LOJH01002304.1:24930-43559 GCA_001685095.1 Ellobius talpinus | reverse complement strand
TATACATTACATTTTTAAATGAGCTGCACAAACACAATACCTTAATCAAGACCAAAAATACACATATAACACAATTGACCTAAAATTTGTATCAATAGACCAAGATTCAAACCAGTGCAAAGTATTAATATCTATAGCATATCCCTTTAAATGTAAAGAAGCATTTATAAATGATATTTGAAAATTTGGGCATAGTTCTCTCTAAACTGCTTCCTGCTTCTTTTGGGCAAGTAATTTTTGGGGGTGTTCAAGGTGACCTTTGGGGGGGTCTGGGTTCATCAAACCACATTATTTGGAAGAAATCCATAGGTTCTTATCTTCTGTGGAAATAAAAGAAAAACCTCTTTTCCAAAGCAACAAATCCTTAGACCCAAATTTTGAAGTCAAGATATCTTTAAAATATATGTGCTGCTTTAGCTTAGCAGCCCATACAATGAAATATCTCTCTGTACTTAGCTCCTTTACAGTCAAAAAATTCAAAGAAAACACAATAATATACATAATCCTGCTAATCCACTAGCTGAAACAGATTTATTCATTAACCAATAAAAGCAACACAGAAGGACTTCCCACACCATCTATTGAGGATCCTTTAATGACTGCCCTCACTTTCCATACCACCTCAAATTCAGGGTCAACTTCAGGTGTTTCTCCTTAAAAATCCCCCCTACATTACGTTTGTAAAACTCCTTTTCCTTAGTTTTTTTTTAGATAGGATCTCCTGTAGCCCAGGGTGGCCTTCAAGGCCTCCTGATTCCCCTGGCTCTGAGCACTGGGGTGACAGTCATGTGCCACCACAACCAGCTTAGTGTTTTGTAGAGCTCCTTACCCACTTGTTCATGTTCAGTTTGCGTCCACAGTTTTGATCATGTTTGCAGATGTGATTTCCAGTGTGGTATAAATATTGTTTTCAAGTGCAGCTATGACATCACTTTCAAGTTTATCCCATGGAATCTAAACATCCTAGCGATCCAATACCCACCCATTACGCATTTAAAAATACACACACACACACACACTGTATCCTCCGTTTTTCCTTGAATTTTATTTGTCTTTCACTTCCTCAGGAATTTATGTGTGATGTTTCTTTAGGTTTAAAGCTCCCTCATTTGTGACCTCATCCTATTTGTCTGTAACAACGTAGCTGACATTTTTTACTTCCTGAATCATGAAGTTACAAGTTTCTTATGGTTTGAGTTATAATTATAAATTTTAATAGTGCACAATTGATCAAACCACACAAATGTATAACGGATGAATAAATGATAAACAGCAAAGTAAAATTATGTTGAAAATGTACCTCAGGACAGTGGTCCTGAATGCCTTCTCAAATAATCTCTTCACTATGCTGGAATGTAGCTCAGTTAGTAGTTTGCTCTTGTGCATCAGGCCCAAGGTTTGATCCCCAACACTGTGTAAGGCAGGGGTCCACACTCCTATAACTCCAGCACTCAGGAGGTAGAGTCAAGAGGATCAGAAACCAAAGGTGATCCTCACCTACAAGGCAAGCTTAAGGCCAGCCTGGTCTACATAAAACAGTAGAGAGAGAGGCAGCTCAGTGGTTAAGAGCACTTCCTGCTCTTCCAGAAAATTAGATCAGTTCCCAGCACCCATGCTGGGGCCTGATACTTGCTCACACTCCCCACCCCCATCCTTCAGCTCCAGAGGATCTGATACCTTCTGGCTTACCCACATTCATGTGTGCATAAACACATGCTTACATAAATAAGAAATAATTGCCAGGAGGCAATATTGCAAACCTTTAATCCCAGCACTCAGGAGGCAGATATGGGTGGATCTCTGTGAGTTCAAGGCCAGCCTGGTCTACAGAGCGAGTTCCAGGACAGGTTCCAAAGCTACAGAAAAAAACCTGTCTCGAAAACCCAAAATATAAATAATAATAATTTTAAAATCTAAGGAAATTATTGCTAGTGTGAAACCAGGACCAGCATTTTCCATCTATCCAATCATAAGCACAGAAAGTCATTGTACATACTTGATAGGAGGAACATAGGATTTTATCTTAAAAACAAAACAATCAAGGAAAACCTCAGTGCTGGAGAAATGGCTCAGTGGTTAAAAAGCACTTGCTGCTCTTCCAGGGGACTCGGGTGTATTTCCTGGCACCCACATCAGGTGACTCTCTCTGTTTCTATGCCTCTCCTCCTCTCCTCTCTTCTCCCCTCCCTCTCTCTCTCTCTCTCATCTCCAGGGACCCAATGCGCTCTGGCCTCAGCAGGCACTACATACATGTGATATACATAAATGCACACAGCCACACACATATGCATAAATAAGAATGAGGAATAAGTCTAAAAAACCGAACAACTCATTGCTGTTCAATGTGGTGCCAGAAGCCCAGCCCCCCCCCCCNGTGCGTGTGGCCCACTGAGCGGTAGGCCCAGGCCGTTCTGTTAAGGGCCTATGTTGTTAAGGCACCGGGTCGCTCAGTTCTTTGGTCTGCTTCTGAATTCTATACCAAAAATCACACTGTAACCTATTACCCAAAATTTGTCTTTAATTATTTATCCTAGAACTTCCTTTTAAATCTTATTTATTATTGTGTGGGTGCTTTTGGGATTGGTTTTGCATCCGTGGTATGGGTGTTGGAGTCAGAAGAGTCATTGAACTTCCTTTGGGATTTTTTTTAAGATTTTATGTGTGTGTGTGTAATGTGTGCAAGTGCCCTAGGAGGCCAGAAAAAGGCATCAGATTCCCCTGGAGGTGAAGTTACAGGAGGCTCTAAACTTCCTGCCTTGGGTGCTGGCAACTGAACTCAGTTCTTTTGCAAGAACAGGGAATGCTCTTTACCCACTGAGCCATCTCTCCAGCCTCACGGAACTTAATACGAAAAGAATTAGAAACGAAAAAGAAGGCCTGTGAGATGCCTCAGCAGGTTCAGGAGCTTGCAGCCAAAGCCTGATGATCCAAGTTCGATCCCCAGAACCCACAAGGTGGGAGGAGAGAGCTGACTTCCATATGCGCTGTGGCACAGGAGTGCTTGAATGCTCACATGTGCATGCTCCCTCCTGCACACACACACAATGAGTAAAAAATAAGTAAATGATGAATCCCATTGACATCTGCAGGAGCGGGTGAAGTTTTACCTTTTCGGAAAGCAGGGAGGCAGATGGGAAAGAGCCAGTTCTAGAAGAGCACCTCGCGGGAGTCTAAGAACTGCCCCCCTTAGAGTCTGGGGTGCAGTGCCTGCAAAGCTCAGACTCTAAGCTCAGAGATTCCCAGCCGTTTGAAAATGACTGAAGAACTGGAATCGAAGGCTTGGAAGGTGGCTCACTTGCTGCACAAACGTGAGGACCTGAGTTAAAATCTCCAGCACCTATAGGAAAAGCTAGGTGTGGCTATCTGGCTGTACCTCCGCACTGGGTGTGGCATAGGGAGGGGGATCGCTGGGGCTTCTGGCCACTAGTCTAGCACCAGGTTCATTGAGAGAGCTTGGACTAAGTAAGGCGGGAGGTGATGGAGCCAGACATCTGGTACCCTCCTCTGATCTGCACATGGGAGAGTACGCATGACACACACTGTGGTGCTCCTGTGGAGGTCAGAGCACAGGCGGCAGGAGTCTGTTCTCTCCTTCCTTGGTCGTCGGGCTTAGCAGCAGGTGCCTTGATCTGCTGACCCAGTGCACCTGCCCTCCCTGCACTCACCTTTGTAAGTAATCACAATATATATAGTGGTTTGTCAAGAAACATCCACGGATAATTCTGACCTTTGCATCCTGTCTTCCAGGTGTGAACGGCATTTCCCCACCACGGTGGTGTCTGGTCCATACCTCAGCCCCGGAGAGGATGTAGACACCTCGGCTCTGCAGATGAGTGGTTCAAACCGGCACGAACCCTTGCCTCCAGCCACCCTCACAGACATGTCGGCCGTGGAGTAGGCTGGACACTTTCTCTCATCTTCTCAGGGTTTCAGGATTTTTTTATTTTCTTCATTTCCTTTTTTTTTTCCCTGTGGCTGAACATTCATAATCATGGGGGACCAGCAGTTGTACAAGACCAACCATGTGGCCCACAGTAGTGAGAACCTCTTCTACCAACAGCCACCTCTTGGTGTCCACAGCGGGCTGAACCACAGCTATGGGAGTACAATCTCGGGGGCTGGAATGGATGCCCCACAGGCCTCGCCCATCTCGCCTCACTTCCCTCAAGATACTCGGGATAGTTTGGGCTTGCCGATTGGCTCAAAAAACCTTGGCCAAATGGATACCTCCAGGCAGGGAGGATGGGGAAGCCATGCAGGGCCTGGGAACCACGTCCAGCTTCGTAGCAACTTGGCCAACTCAAACATGATGTGGGGGTCGCCGGCCCAGGTAGAGCCCACTGATGGCTACCAATACACTTATTCCCAGGCTAGCGAGATCCGGACCCAGAAACTCACCAGTGGTGTTTTACACAAGCTGGACTCTTTCACCCAGGTGTTTGCCAACCAAAACCTGCGAATTCAGGTCAACAATATGGCCCAGGTGCTGCACACTCAGTCAGCAGTGATGGATGGAGCCTCTGACAGTGCTCTTCGACAGCTGCTCTCTCAGAAGCCCGTGGAGCCCTCAGCATCAGCTATAGCGTCTCGCTACCAGCAGGTGCCCCAGCAGCCTCACCCTGGTTTCACAGGTGGACTGCCCAAACCAGCCCTTCCGGTCGGGCAGCACGCTCCCCAAGGGCACCTGTATTATGACTACCAGCAGCCCCTGGCCCAGATGTCAATGCAAGGAGGACAGCCACTGCAAGCCCCTCAGGTGCTGTCCAGCCATATGCAACCAATGCAGCAGCACCAGTATTACCCACAGCCGCCGTCTCAGCAGCAGCAAGCCGGACTGCAGCGGATCTCGATGCAAGAAATGCAGCAGCAACCGCAGCAGCAGATTCGCCCCTCACAGCCTCAGCAGCAGCAGCAGCTCCAACTGCAGCAGCGGCAGGGTTCACTGCAGATACCTCAGTATTATCAGCCCCAACCCATGATGCAACACTTGCAAGAGCAGCAGCAGCCCCCGATGCACCTGCAGCCCCCTTCCTATCACAGGGACCCTCATCAGTATACCCCGGAGCAGGCACATGCTGTCCAGCTGATCCAGCTGGGCTCCATGCCACAGTATTACTATCAGGAGCCTCAACAGCCCTATAGCCACCCCCTCTATCAGCAGAGCCACCTGTCCCAGCACCAGCAGCGTGAAGACAGTCAGTTGAAGACATACTCTAGTGACAGGCAGACTCCGGCTATGCTGAGCTCCCATGGGGACATGGGGCCCCCAGATACAGGGGTGGTAGACCCAGCAAGCTCAGAAATGACCCGAGTCAGCAGTACCCTTCCTCACCAACCGCTCCTGTCCCCCAGTGGAATCCACCTCAACAACGTGGGGCCCCAGCATCAGCAGCCGTCTCCCAGTGCAATGTGGCCCCAGGTACCTCAGAGTCAAGCTCTCTCCCCATATCTGCATGTGCAACAGGCTCTGCCAGGCATGAGTCTCAGCAGTGCCCAGTTCTCTCTCCAGCCTTCATCCTTTCTGCTCTTCATGTGTTTCACAAATGTTAACCGACATATGCCAGGCACTATCTGTGCCAGGTATTGGAATGCAGAATCAGTATGGATTCAGTCCGTGGCCCTGGGGATTTGCCATCTCATTAAGGAGATGACCAGAATACTGTAGTTCATCCTAAATGGTTGATGTAATGATCCAGACCTAGAGTCATGGGCTGCAGGGCAGAACTTGGCTTCTGTGCTTACAGTTCTGGCCCCAGGGAGAAAGAGACCAGGGGATCCCTGGGGCTTACTGACAAGCTCGCCTGATGTACAGAGTCCAAGCCAGTAAGAAACCCTGTCTCAGAAATAACAAGCTGGGCTGTCATGATGGCTCAGTGGGTAAAGGTCTTGCTGCCGTGCCTGAGGACCTGAGCTCCATCCCCCAAGACCCACATGGAGGAAGGAGAGTACTGACCCCCACAGTTGTGTTTTGACCGCCACACGCATGCTGTGGCACACATTCACACGTTACATAAATAAATTGATAAAATTAGCCATGTGGACAGTACCCGGAGAACAACAGCCGAAGCTGACCTCTGGCCTCCACTCATATGCCCACATGTGCATACATAATCATACATAACCACATGCTCCTGAACACGTACAAACACACGTGCAGTGTCTAGATCAGAGACGAGAGGATCGCATGGTGGGGACTTCTCACCCCCATTGGATCCCTATCCTTGGGTTATTCCCCAAGACACAGATCGTCCTCTGACCCCTGCCAAAACACTGTGCACATGTGTGCTTCCCCATCTCTCTCTATCTCTCTCTCTCACACACAGACACACACACACACCTGCACACGCTGTACATGCACTCGTATACACGAAGATATCCGGTCTCCTGGACAGATGCTGTGCCACCCATTTCCTCTCTGTCCCAGTTAGTGCAGTGCAGAGTTGCTGCAGACAGAGTAAGGAGGGCAGAGGGGGTTGTGTCCCAGCAGGTTGGGGCTGGCCTCAGCAGTGAATGTGGAGCAGTGTCATTATTTAGGGAGTAGGGGAAAGAAATCAAATGCAGAACAAAAGCAGGGTCATTGTGAGCAGAGAAAGTTCTAGACGGGTAGATTCTGGTGTTCAGGCCTCTTGCAATTCCTCCCTTTAGAAATAACGTTTGTGTTTTCTCTTTTCTCGTTTTCTTTTGGTGTCCCGTTTGTCTCAAAATTAGATGCACCTACCTGATGGGAGAGCGCAGCCAGGGTCCCCGGAATCAAGGTATGCTCAGAGCTGCTGGATATTTGGGAGGCTGTAGGTTTTCTGGGTTGTTTAAATGACTCATTTCTAAATTCAAGGCCAATGTTTCTAAGAAAGTATAGGAACAGCAGCAGCAGCTGTGTGTGAGCAATTAGCTGTTTGCTTAACCCTGTGTTATGTAAAGTAAAATACCAGTAAGGAAGACAGCACTGTCGGGCACCTGTCAATTGTGAGTCCTCAATTACCGTCAGCTACTGCTGCTCTCCTTTTAGAAAGCTGGGCTCAGAGCTGAAGGAACACCTACCTGATCAGGGAGCCGCGGTGGTTCAGCTCCCAAGCCTAAGCTCCGTTCTTTATCCACTCAGCCACTGAGGACTTAGTGAGCCCCTCCTGTGTACCAGGGTTAGCCCTGGGCTTTGGGCCTGTGGCAGCGAATAGTACAGACTCAGAAGGCCTGTAGAGATGGAGGCTGTGTCCTGTGTGGCATGATTTTAAGGAAATTCTTTCTGCTGGGGAGACGGATGAGCAGTAAAGAGCACTTGCTGGTCTTGCAGCAGACTGGAGTTGGGGTCCCGGCACCCACACAAGGTGGCTCACAGCTGCCTGCAACTTCAGTTCCAGGGAATCTGGTGCCCTCTTCTGGTCTCCCCAGGTACTGGGCACACATACACAATACACAAACATACAAGCCGTTGAAACTCACACATATATGTATATATATATAACCTTTTAAAGGAGAGAAAGCCCCTCCCAGGCCAGTGAGATGGCTCTGCAGGTAGAGGTGTTTACTGCTAAGCCTCATGTCCTGAATTTGAACCCTGGGACCTATATAATAAAAGGAAAGAACTGACTCCAAGTTGTCCTCTGACCTCCACACACTCACTATGACATACATACACACGTGTGCACATGCACACACATAATAAAGAAATCTAATTTAAAGTTTTACTTTTTAAAAGAAAGAACACTCTTGCTTCCCCTGAACCTCAGTTTTTCCATCTGTGCATTCGACTTGGTTCTCTAGAGGATATTAAGGCTGTGGACAGAGAAAGATTAGATAAATAAAATGGATGCATTGTAGGTGTGAGGCCTTGTGGTAAATTCCTGTTTCCTCTCCTCAATGTATGTGTCCTTTCCATGTGGTCCTACCCTTCAGCAGTGGCCAAACCAAAGGAGCGTTTGGGGAACAATTTGATGCCAAGAACAAGCTGACTTGCTCCATCTGCCTGAAGGAGTTCAAAAGCCTGCCTGCCCTGAACGGCCACATGCGGTCCCACGGGGGAATGAGGGCCTCCCCCAGCCTCAAACAGGTCAGCAAGACCCTGCCCCGTCCTTTGCAGGTCATGTGCTGCTTGCTTTGCTTTGCCGCTGTCAGCGTCAGACAGAAGGATGTGTGACTTTTGTGGGCGCCAGGGGAGGTGGGGTCCTCCCTGAGAGTCAGCCAGACGACACAGCCCCCACTTCCCTGGCTTCATAGGCAAGTGTCAAAAGAAAGGTTCCTAAAGAGAACGCCACCTCTTTTCCTAGAGAAGGGTGCAAAAGGAACTATGTAAATGAAAATTACATAAATATGTAAATGCAGTGCATGTAAGTATGTGAATGTAAAGAGTACTACTTGAAGCACTCAAGACCATGACCAGGTGGCCTTTGAGATCAGTGGTCAGTGGCTAAGAAAAAGCATGTAACTCTCGCACTCTTGGCCAGAAGTTCCTCTTTATCCATGCAGTGGTTGGCTATAGGTAGGGTCCAGAGACCCTGTGATGCCCCCCGGGTATAGGAAATCATCTCTGGGTTAGGTCAGAACACATAGAATTTTCTGAAAAGTCTTTGAATATTGATTTTATGAGATTCACTCTCCCATCCCTATTTCCTGGCCAGATAAAAGAGTTTGTCTTCACCTTTTAAAGTACGTTGCCAGCAATAGCCAGGCAGGAAGTATAGGCGGGGCAACCAGACTAAGAGGACTCTGGGAAGAGGAAAGGTGGAGAGTCAATTCCAGTCAGATGCAGAGAAAGCAAGATGAGAATGACTCACTGAGAAAAGGTACCAAGCCATGTGCCTAAACATAGACAAGAATTATGGGTTAATATAAGTTGTAAGAGCTAGTTAATAATGAGCCTGAGCAAATAGGCCAAATAGTTTAAAATTTAAAAAATAAATTAAAAAAAAATAAAGTACGTTGCCAGGCAGATCATGGTGCACGCCTGTGGAATCCCAGTCCTGAGGAGGATTGCAGGGTTGGAGGCCAGCCTGGTTTCTATAGCAATTCTGGGCTAGCCTAGACAACATAGCAAGACCCTGTCTCAAAAAACAGAAAAGGAAAATGGTTTTAAGCCTGGTGTGGCATTACACACCTGTAATCCCAACACTCAGGAGGCTGAGGCAGGAGGATTCTGAGTTTGAGGCCAGCTTGTGCTACCTATAAAGACCCTGTCTTCAAGAAACAAATACAACCACAGCATGTATTGCATTTTCAATGTGGTTTCCTAACAATACAATTCAGGCTGCAATGCCTGTTTCCATTAGAGACATGAATGAACTCTGCCCAAGGAAGGAATGCTCCTACATAAGATCGCATGTTCAGTTTTGATGGAATAGCAGTCCCTGTTCTTTACTTCAAAAAGCCATGAAAGCCACCAACATTTTTTTAAAAGAAAAAAAATTCATATAGAAATGATAACTTAAATGTAGCTTAGGGACCCAGAGTTACAGGAAGGAAACCCCCAGCTGTAGTACTCTGTTCCCCACCACTGATGTCCTGGAAACTCTAAGGAAAAGCAAGTCTGTCCCCCTGGGAGAGCTGCTTTCAGCTCAGGATCAAAGCCTTTATTGTCTATGTAGGAGGAAGGAGAGAAGGCCCCACCGCCACCGCCTCAGCCTCAGCCTCAGCCCCAGCCGCCACTGCCACCTCCACCTCCGCTGCCACCGCTCCCTCCTGAGGCAGAACGCCTCACGCCTATGGTCATGCCCGTGTCTGTCCCTGTCAAGCTTCTCCCACCCAAGCCCAGCTCTCAGGGGTTCACCAACAGCGTTGCTGCCACCCCCTCGGCCAGAGACAAGCCAGCCAGCTCGATGTCGGACGACGAGATGCCTGTGCTCGTGAGGATGACCCTGTCCCCCCCTCACTCTCCCCAAGGGGCTGCCCCCTGTGCGCCTGCTGTGAGTCGCTGTGCTGCCACACCTGCCTGGGGTGGGGACATCTCTTTGCTTTCCTGAAGATAAAGACAGCTTTTCCAGCCACTGGCCTGAGCTCAGACCTCATGCAGGCTCCCTCTGAGGGGGAGGCCACCTGCAGTTGACAGCCATTCCTTACTAAGCCTAGATCTGATTCTGAGAGCGGAGCCTTCACATGTTCAAACATTGATGGTACTCCAATCGGCAGAAACCAATATAACCTTACCAGTTACTAAGAAACAAAAAGTGTATCTGCCCCGGATAGTGAACAGATGTTGCCCTGGCCCTTTCCCTAGACTGCCAGGTCTCCCCAGATCCAGCTGCCAAAGAGGTAACTCTTGGAATGGCAGGCCCTCTGAGAAATCGCTGCACCATCTGCTCAGATGATCTACCTTTAGTGTCACATCTGCTTAAATACCCTGGGGACTCAGATCCATTCCAGTCCCTATAATAAGCCCGATGAGAGCCAGGCACCGTAGATCTCAGGAAAGCAAAGTGATTTGTGTTTCTCACTCACTGTTAAGTTCTCTCACTCACTGTTAAGTTCTCTTTGCCTTTGTCATCCCCTTCTCTCTGCCCTGGGGAATCTATGACCTCCATGGTTGGCCCTATCAGACTGTCCCTTCCCACAGTGTAGTGTCTTTTATGTCCTTGGAGAAAGAGTGGCTCCTGGGAATCTGGAAGACGTAAGGGTAGGGTTGAAACATTCAGAAAGAACTGGTTTGGGTTCTTGTGTGACTCTGAGTTAGAAGAAGAGAGACTGAGGGACAGCCTCCATATTCTGGCACCCGGCAAAGATGAAATGGCGTGCCTACACACACACCCCTTACCTGGGGAAGTCAGGAGATTTGGTGTGAAAGGCACTGTGTCGTCCTGTCCCAGTCCTCTTCACACAGGGACACAACCACCCATATCGTTCAAGGCAGTGCGAAGATGAGGGCTAAGGAGAAGCCTATGCCCTGGAGGAGGCAAGATGGAAATACAGATGTCTCCCGCTGAAACGTTCCTGTTACACGTTTTCAGCTTTACATAAGATTAAAGGTTCTACTCACTGTCCTTTGAAGTTTTGGGTCTCGGTCCTCTCCCAGGCTAGTGACAGACAGCTATACCATAGAATCCTCTCTCCTGACACTGAACAGGGTGTTAAGCCACAACTCCCAGTTAGTTAAGTGATTGTGAGGGGAAAGAATAGAGATTGTTATGCAGTGGGCTATGCAGCTAGGATGGCCTGCGGGTGAGGGGCATTAAAGTCAGTTCTGACTTAACAATATTTTTGTTTTACTCTGGATTATCCGGATTGTAGCATAAATCAAGGTGCACCAGGTAGGTGAGTCCAACAGGAAGACAGTGGTTTTGCTGTATGGGTTCTGAGTAGGCCGAGTCAGAAGGGGTGAACTTGGTTTAACGCAAGAGTGAGAGAGACCCCGTCAGCTGACAGGCAGGCTGAAGTAGAACCAGGCAGGTGAAATGGGTAAAGAATGGAAGCCAAGTGTTTGCCGTAAAAACCGTTTTAAAACCCAGAAAGGGGCTCTGGATTCTGATCTCAGCTCTGAGGTAGAGACAGCTTAAGAATGGCCCTCTCAGAGTCTCGCTTTCCCCCAGAGTGTTGGACTTACCAGCGGCTGTCTCCCTCCTCCGGGGGCAGGAGCTCTAAAAACACTGTGTTTGACTCTGCCCCCCAGAGTCCAAAGTTAAAATACTTCAGATGTGAGCCTCTTGTGGCATTCTGTGTGATGTACGTTCTGAGTGGCGCCTCTGCTCCGGGTGGCTCAGAAAGGCTTGCCTGGGAGATAATAAAGCATTATTTTGAGGTGGAAGGACCAGAAAGAGCCTAAAAAGAACTTTTTGACCCTGTGATCTTAAGTTTGGGCTCCAGGGCAGACTTGAAACCACCAAGAGCTCCACATTACTTAGATGACCTCCTCAGTGACCGGGACAGGGCTTAAAAGTTTCCAAATTTGCTCCTCAGTTAGAGGTAGAGATAGCAAAGCCCGGTTTTCCAAGCATTCTCCTCCTCTCCTCGGGGTCCCTTCCGGGCCTCAGACTGTGAAGCGCCCTACTTGAGGAAAGGAGGGAGACCGAAGGACGCTGGTCGAAGGAGACCCGCGCTAGCGTTCAGGAACCTGGACGCTGAAGCCCCTAGCCCCTCTGCTCCCTCTTCTCCCCGTCCCCACCCAAGAGTCCCCGTCCTAGAGGCTGAGAAGGCACCTTGGAAGACAAGGGAGCTGAGGGAGAAGTAGGGACGGGAGCGGGGGCAGAGCCCACACTCCTGAAGGCAGGCGGTGAGAGGGGTCCAAAGCTGAGGGGCACTGGGGCACAGGCCTAGAGGCAGCTGGTCATGTGACCCTGTAAACCTTTCCCGTCACCCCTTGCTGCTGTCTTCACTTGCCACTCTGGCACTAGAGCCGCTGGTCACTGCAGCTGCCTGGGCACCTCAGCCGCCCAGAGCCGCTCCACAGGTATCCCCGGCTGGCTGTCACACGTAGCTCTTGGCTTTTGGGGATCGATGCTGGCCTCGCACCCAAGTCTATTTCCGTCCGGCTTTGGCATACCCTGCTTCTCTACTTGACGTGCATGTGTGGACTGGCTAGTGTATATGTATCCGTGTGGCAGGTTCCCCGGACTAGGCTCAGTTCCCCCCCCCCGTCATAATCTAAACTCGCTCTGCTGACTGACAGGAAGCAGATGGGGGTGCCTCAGAGGGGCGTGACAGGGAGCGTCTCCAGGAGAGCCCATTACAACGGCCTGGAGAACTGTGGGCCATTGTGCCCGGCTGTGGGGATGGCTGAGGAGCCGGTGCTAGGCGCAAACGTCCTCCTGCCCAAGCCTCAGCCTTGGGCTTTGCATCCCTGAGGAGAGGAGTCCGTCTCCTGCTGCCCCTGCAGGAGCAGTGGGGGCACTAAAGAGCCACTCTGCTGGCTGTTCTGCACTCGGAACAGATGGAAATGTAGTGATAAGGCAGAGAATTTGGATTTATTACTTCTTGCCGACCCACTCTACCCTTTGCACACCTTCCGGATTTTCTTTCCTAACCAGCCCAAGGCAGGCGTGGTGGGAGTGAGAGGGGCCGGGAAGGGAGGCAGTCTCTCTCCCACCCCCTTAGAACTTTTGAGATCCCTGGCCAAATCTGTGGAAAGAGCAGGGATAGGCAGCCTGTACTTAGAAAGGGGCTAGTGTCTGGGATGTCCAGGCTGAATCCCAACTATTCCTCTCACTCTAGGAAATCCCCCGGAAACAGCATCCACCCATCACCGCCAAAGTTGAGGAGCCCCTCAAGCCCCTACCAGAGAAGAAGAAGTTCCGGCACCGGCCTGAGCCGCTCTTCATCCCGCCACCGCCTTCTTCCTATACTCCCAACCCCACTTCTTACTCGGGGGCCACCCTATACCAGAGCCAGCTGCGCTCCCCACGCATCCTTGGGGACCACCTGCTCCTGGACCCCGCCCACGAGCTGCCCCCCTACACGCCGCCACCCATGCTGAGCCCGGTGCGCCAGGGCTCAGGGCTCTTCAGCAATGTCCTCATCTCGGGCCACGGCCCAGGAGTGCACCCCCAGCTGCCCCTCACTCCCCTCACGCCCACGCCACGCGTGCTGCTGTGCCGCTCCAGTGAGTCATCCCTTAACCCTGGTGTCACCCCTGTCGATTCTGGTTCTACCCTGAGTGGGTGGGGAAGTCTCATTTTCTTCAACTGGCTAGTTTATCCCTCGGATTTCCGGGAAGTATCAGTTACGTGTTCCAGTTACTTTGCGAGGTGTTCTTAAATTCTCAGCATCTCATTTAGTGCCTCAAGGGAATCAATCTAAGGAGAAAAGCCAGTAAAAGTGCCTTTGGGATAAAGAAAAGGGAACTGTGCACATTAAGACTGCCTTGGGTTGTCATACAAGATGTCAGAGCAAAATATGGGCTGGGTCAGAGAAGAGCCTTGTTATTGCTGATTGGCTAATTACTCGTTTGCTTTCATGTATTAGGAAGTTTTCCTTGTTGGCCATTAAACTCTAGTTTCTGTGTTTCAGGCAGCATCGATGGCAGCAATGTGACAGTCACCCCAGGACCTGGAGAGCAGACTGTGGACGTTGAACCGTAAGGAAAAGCCAATTATTCTTTAGAGCACAAGAGTCAGATAAGGAAAGGTCTGGAAGCTTCTAGAAGGGCAGTCAGGGCTTCTGTAGTCAGTGGCCACTGGAGGGGAGAGTTGTGGACATGGCCGGACCGTGGCTTTTCTTGAGTACTACTGTTTCCTTTTGCTGTTAGTATTTCAGAGTCTTTTCTTAGGACAAAATGTGAAGTCCTGGAGTCAAAGAATCTAGCATCCCTACCTCCACAGTCCAGAGTCTAGACTCGGACACTTTGACATCCCCAGTTCGTCCCACATCCCCCTGTGAGACTCTTGGCCAGTCTTCTGAACAGGTCTGTTGAGTATTTGAATCATTCATGATCAGTAGGAGGTAGAGCACCCGCACACACATTAGTGGCTTATACATTCCGAGACCTCTGGCTCTGGGCACCTGAAACCTCTGATAGTACCATATCCGGTGTATAAGCACTGCGGTGCCTCGGTAGTCTCTCTGATTACAACTGACTAACTGGCGGATACCTTCTACGGCGCCAATACTGTAGACAAAAGGAGGAGTCACGCCTGAGGCAGGTAAAACTGGCTGGCTCAAGATTTCAGCACATTACTTAAAAATGGCATGAAAGTAACAGAATGATTTATTTCTGGATTTTTCCATTTAATATTTTCAGACATTAGTTGATCAGGGGTAACTGAAAACCACAGAAAGCTATGGATAAAGAGTCACTCACTACTTTACTATGGAAGGGAAAAGTGGTTTATTTCATGAATGAACTTAGAAAAGAGGCCACGTGGTACAGAGCTTTCTAGAGTCCAGAATCGGAACACTCAAGTTGACACCATTCTAGTTTGGATCTGACTAAGTCTGTTTTCTGAGGCCTTTGTTGGTTCCTTGAATGGGAATCATGATTACTGCCTTGTTCATATCACAGACATTTGTGAGCTCAGATGGTATAATGTAAGCAAAAGTGGTCTGGAAGGGATAAATACGCAGATTCTTTACACTGCTGAATACGTGTACCCCACTTCCCATTCTGTGGTATTATCAGCCATGCAGTAGGCAACTCCTCTCTTGGAATTATCTGTCTTCCACTCCAGTTTCAGGGAGCTGAGAATCCCCAGGCAAAGGGCTCCCTTGACCCTTCCCCGGTCCCCAGCCTTAAAGCTACCCTTACCAGTAAAAAGGCTATTCCTGGGCTTGGAGGGCCCTGCCACGAGGAAATGCATTGGCATCCTTCTTGTGACTCTTGCAGAAGGATCTGCTTTCTTGTGTCTTCATTTCCTGACAGTTGCCACTGGCCTAGGCCACCACATTGAAGACCACACTGTTTTTCTTGTCATTAAAGACGCATCAACATTGGCTTGAGATTCCAAGCAGAGATCCCAGAACTGCAAGATGTCTCCGCCCTGGCTCAGGACACACACAAGGCCACACTGGTGTGGAAGCCGTGGCCTGAGCTGGAAAACCAGGCCCTCCAACAACAAGGTACTGGCACTTGCAAGGAGCCAGGTGGGTGAGGCTGGCTTCTCTAACAGGGACCTCCGGCTCCAGAATAGGTGTGGGTTTTCATGACTCTGACCCTGTCTGATGCTGTGACTTCTTCTCAGCAGTGGAGAATCTTCTGAATTTGTGCTGCTCCAGTGCACTGCCAGGTGGAGGGACCAATTCTGAATTTGCGCTGCACTCTCTCTTTGAGGCCAAAGGTGATGTGATGGTAAGGATGGCTTTGTGGATGCGCTGTCTCAGTGAGGGGGTTCAGACCTGAAAGCCTACAGAAAGCAAAAATCACCATCTGGGTTCCTGCTAACACAGCTGTTACTAAATAATAATCAGGGGCACATATGTTCTAGGAAGTTAGAGTTTCACTTCATGTGTCAGTGATGGAGGTAGAAGGAAAGCCTGGCTAAAACAAGAATTGGCCCAAAGGTCCTCCCGGCTATGGAAATCATCTGAACTTGCGAAGCCTCCAGACCTCTTTACTCTAACGTTGATTGTTCCTCTTTTCCACCTTTAACATGGTTCTGAATGGGGCTGGAGAGATGGCTCAGTGGTTAAAAACACCACCTTCTCTTCCAGAGATCCTGAGTTCAATTCCCAGCAACCACATGGCAGCTCACAACCATCTCTAGTGAGATCTGATGCCCTCTTCTGGCCTGCAGGCACACATGCAGACAAAACACTCATACTTTAAAATTTATATACACATAAATAAAATTTAAAATTTAAAAAGAAAACATAATTCTTAGTTTTGGGGACCTTCATTAGGGACACTTAGATGTCCCTAAACTAGAACCATGGTGCCATCTTCCCAGAGTCATAGCTGACCATTTGTCTAGTTAGCCTCCACTACTGGCCAGATAAGTCCACCTAGCCTCAGTTTCCCTTTTATAGAAGCACATGATTCTTCTAGTACTAGAACTAGATTCCTGCTTTTAGATAGATTTTATAAAAATGCAAAAATAAACAAACATGCCAGTACTTCAAATGTGATCTAGAATGCTCAGATTTGCCTTTTGAGGTCAGTGCTCGTCTTAAACTTTCAACATAAATTACTGTGGGATTGTCCTGAGATTCAGCTCATGCTGGTTCAGCAGGTGGCAGTGGGCCCTGGCTTCTGGATTTCTTTTTCCCCCCTCCATTTTTATTTTATGTAATTGCCAGTGTGTATGTCTATACACCACATGTGTGCAGTGTCTATGGAGGCCAGAAGAGGGCATCAGACCTCCTGGAACTGAGCCACCTTTTGGGTGGTGGGAATTGAACCTAGGTCCTCTGGAAGAACAGCCAGTGGTCTTAACTACTGGGCCATCTCTCTATCAAAGGTTCTGGGTTTCTAAGGAGCTCCTAAAGGGTCCTGAGGCTGCTGATGTGCAGACTCAGAATAACAAGATTTCTCTGCTTTGCTCAACCTAAATCCATCCACTGTCAACTCTGTTGCTGCCTTTTCTTTAAAAACAAAAATCCAAGATGGGGGCCTTTCCAGAGCACCCAGGTTGAGTCCCAGCACCCATGTGGCAGCTCACAACTGTCTGTAACTCCAGTTCTGGGAGAATCCAATGCTGTTTTCTGGATTCTCTGGGCACCAGGCATACTCATGATGCACAGACATGCATGTAAACAAAACAGGCATACACATAAAATTAAATAAATCTTTTAAAAAATACAACGCAACTGGATTTGGTGAAGTGTGCTTGCAACGCCAGCGCTGGGGAGGCTAACAGGCTAATCCTTCGGTTTTGCTGGCTGGCTAGCCTAGTCACTTGGTGACCTCCAAACCAGTGAGAAATGCCATCTCAAAAAACAAGGTGAACAGTACCTGAGAAATGAATGACGCACTGACATTGACTTCCACTAGCCCAGACACATTCATGTGCAGCTGCACACATGTGTGCACACTCACACACACACAGATGCACACACACACACACAGAGACACACATACACAAGCCAGCTGAAGAAGGAGGATCTGAAGGGTTTTCTGACACTCTGGAAGGACAGTGTGTGGTACACTTGTTATTAATACAGTTGTTTCCATTCATTGATCATGAGACCTGTCTATGAACAGTCACCAGGTCCCCACTCCTTCCTCTCAAGCCCTTCCCCAGAGACCAGGCCTCCTTCCAGACACCACACTCATCTCGCTGAGGTGTATAGGCCTTCTCCGAGGAGGCACTTGAATCTCAGCTCCTGTTTGCATCTTCTGTCGTGTGACCAGCTAGTTAGCTTTGGACACTGCTAGGGATTGGGGGTTGGGGACAGTGTTTAAAATGTTGAGTCCTATTGGAGCTCAATGGAAAGGAAATCCCTGGGTTTCTTTCGGTCCCACTGCAGTGCTGACCCCGCCCTCCCCTTGAGTAGGTGGGTGGTCCTCCCCAGGACACACACTCATGACTGATTTCTGCCTCTTCTGACTCTGCAGGCTGCTCTGGAAACGCTGCTGCTACGGAAGCCAGTCAGGTTAAAATGTCATCCTTTAGCAAATTACCACTATGCCGGTAGGTCGCCAGGAACGCTGTGCCCTGTTGCTTCCTAAGAGTGGGCAGCTCACACGTTTGGCTATGTGTCAATTTTTAACAAATAGATAACATTGGGTCTATTAGCCCAACACTGCCAGGCATGTATCCGTGTAGACACCTGCTGCTTGTGAATGTTCTGAAACCTGGGAGATGGTGCACAGTGGCTGCCCCCCTGGCAGTGGGACCTGTGCACCATAGGAAAGAGCCACCAAGGCTACTACACAGAGCAGACAGCTATGGCAGCCCTGTGGCTTTGGAATCTTTAAAGGTAGGTTCAGGTTTTGATCGAGGCCTAGCTCTGTAGGCTTGAATGTTTTCCACTCAGAAGGAGGCTTGTGTCCCATCCCTTCCAAAGATTTATGAGGACTAAAGCCAATGTATGCAGCTCAATGTTGAGCATCCTACTAGCCTTTGGAATTCAGTTACTCAATGACTGTTTACTGGGTAGAGATGATTGTACTAAGAAGAGGCAAAAGGGAACCTCAGAGTCTGAAGGGGTCATGGGTGGGAGATGTAGCCCATTGCTTGCCTAAGGTATACAAGGTCCTAAATTCTATTCCTAGTACCAAAAAAATAGGGCTGGAGATGGCTCAGAGGTTAAGAGCATTGCCTGCTCTTCCAAAGGTCCTG
>LOJH01002304.1:0-14292 GCA_001685095.1 Ellobius talpinus | reverse complement strand
TGTGTGTGTGTGTGTGTGTGTGTGTGTGTGTGTGTGTGTGTGTGTGTGGTTACAGTGCTTATGGGGAGTTGAGGCCATAGGACAGCTTATAGGAATTGGTTCTCTCCTCCCACCATATGGGTCCCAAGGATTAAACTTGGGCTTGACAACACACACCTTTACACATGGAGTCAGCTCATGTATCCAAGGCTGTCCCCCTACTCAGTATGTAGCCAAGGAGGACATCTGGTCCTCCTGCCTGCACCTCCTGAGAGCTAGGGTTACAGACATGTGCCATCACTTGGGTTGAAGCATATTGGGTAAGAGATACCTTGCCTCTTTGGGCTCACAGGGCAAAGCTTGTGCCCTGCATTAGGGAAACGCTTGTGCCTACCATGCCTATCATGCTTAGTCTGTTTCTGAGAATGTGTTCATAAATAGGTTTGGGTTGGTTTCGAGACAGGGTCTCTCATGGCCTGGGATAGCCTGGAACTGGCTATGTAGCTGAGTCTGGACATTAACTTCTGATCCCCCTGCCCCGACTTACCAAGTGTTGTGATTGCAGGTATGCACCATACTAGATCATAAATAGGTTTTAAGAGTCATCAAGACAGAGCGGAACCCTTTAAATGGAAAAGCGTCTGTGGTGTAGCTTAGGAAAGAAGATCTCTGCGGACTGCTCTGCATGGAAGGAGAGGTTATCACGTCACAAGATAGTGTTGATGGAGTGCCCGCTGCCTCTCGTGAGGGAAAGATGGTGATGGGAAAGGCATGGATTTGTGCTTCTTTAATGTGCCTGCATTAAGAATTTCTGGAATAGCTCTAATATAAATGAGTAGTAGGGGACCAGTTAGATGGCTCAAGGAGCTTGCTGCCAAGTCCAATGACCTGAGTTTGATCCCCTGGACTCACATGGTGAAAGGAAAGAACTGACTCCCACCATTTGGCCTCTGACCTCCACACATGTGTGGACACACGTGAGAATATACACATGCATAAATGTTAGTTGTTTTTTTTTTAGAAATGGTTAGGAGAACCTACTTATGTTGCAGCTGTCCAGGGAAAAGTATGGAAAGAATAGTTCCTACTGTTTTGTTTTTGGTTTTGTCTCTGTTTTCTGAGAAACAGTCTTACCAGGTAGCCCTGGCTGGCCTGGAACTCCCTATGTAGACCAGGTTAGCCTTGAACTCTCAGAGATCGGCATGCCTCTACCTATTACAGACTTAGATGTTCCACAAAGCTCGCCCGCCGTCCAGTGCTAATCGTGGGTGCTCTTTCTTGGCAGGTGAAGTCCAAGACAGTAGCTCAGTGTGTGGAGTACTACTACACCTGGAAGAAGATAATGCGGCTAGGGAGGAGACACCGGACACGCCTAGCGGAAACCATTGATGACTGCATGGTGAGTGACACTGCTCATTGACGCCTCTGCCTGCTCCCGCTCTCTTCCTGGACTACTAGTGACTGCTGTGCTTTTGCTTTACCCGATAGGAACTGGAAAGGGGGACAGAGTTCCCGGCTCACTTATGAGACTTAGGACTTGATTTCTGGGTGTAGGCAGAAGGAAGGCGTCCTCGGGTTCGGGCTGTAACCATTCCTCTAATAAAAGATGTGATTACTTTGTGTTTCTACAGTCAGGAGTCCCACTCTTGGCTTGGTTGACTATAGGAAGGTGCCCTCACCCTCTCTAATGTTCTTCCCTGAGCCTTCTGTGTCACAGATGTCATTGTCCTGAGAACATGACGGTGGAGTCTCTGCAGTCACCTTGGCAGCAGAGTAACAATCTGCAGGAGGCAAGAAAGTAGTTCAACACGACTCAGGAGCCAGAGTCAGTTCAGACTTAGGTAGTCTGACCTAAGGAGTTTTTTAGGCATATTTAAGCACAGCACAATTTAGTAAAAATTTCCCTGGTGATAATTAACTCAGTCCTGTGTGAGAGACTCTTTGTAAAGAACATGTGACATCTGCCATAAAGATGGGGTCTATAGACTGACTACATGTGACATCGGCCATAAATATGGGTCCTGTAGACTGACTGATGTGGCATCTGACATAAACATGGGTTCCACAAACTGACAAGTCCATGATGAGAGTCTCGGGGATAATCCAGTGTCCTCTCTGTCACACAGACAGTGCACAGGTCACCAGGCTACTAACCACATCTGTTCCCAGCCTTCTGGATGCATGACAAGTTATACATCCCTTCTTTTGAAAAGAGCCCTGTGTGTTTAACGTTCTTGGATCCACTAGTGTTTACCTGTGAGCACAGGACCTGCCATGATGCATCTCAGAAAGACGGAGGCCTCCTGGGATTTTGTGGCATGAACAAGAGGTGCTTTGGCCTATAGGTAGAACCAGGAAGTCTTAGTCGTTGAAGAGCTGCTGAGCAAGTGTGGATGATTCCAGTCCTTAGATCCTCATCCACTCCTGGCATTGATCTCCTTAAGTAGCAGACAGCCCAGGGTCATCTTCATATTCTAAACCTAAGACCTGAGGTGGAAGCTGAGAGTGTGCTTCAGTTGGTAGACTCCCTGCCTAGCATACACAGCACCCATAATAAATCCCAGCACTGCATAATACTGGGTGTGGTGGCTCTCATTTGTCATTCCAGCTCTCAGAAGGTGGTGACAAGGAAAATCAGAAGGTCTAGGTCATTTTTGATTATGTAATTCAATGGCTAACCTAGGCTATATGAAAATCTATCCCCCCAAAAAAAAACTAAATAAAAATGAAATTTTAAAGTAAAGACCTGGGGCTACAGAGACAGCTTAGTGTTTAGAGTGCACCCTGCTCTTACAGAGGACCTGAGTTTGGCTCCCAACACCCACATGGGGAGGGCTCACAACTGTGCCACACCTCCAGCTCCAAGGGATCAGTTCCCTTTCCAAGACTCGTACGACACCTGCTTTCATATGTGTACATATTCACACCCAGGCACGCACATGTACACATAAAGTAAATCTTTTGCAGCCAGGAGTGGTGGTACAAGCCTTTAATCCCAGCCCTCAAGAGGCAGAGGCAGGCAGGTCTCTGAGTTGAGGCCAACCTGGTCCATAGAGCTAGTTCAAGGACATCCAGGGATACATAGAGAAACCCTGTCTCAAAACACCTAAATAAATAATAAGTCTTTTAAAAATGAATATACAAAATGTGAAGGAAGGAAAAAAGCAGCACAGCCTCCTATGGCTCAGTCAACTGAAAGCAATTAATTCCCACAACATAAACACCAATATGTGAGCTGGACAGACAGTGGTTAAGAACACTGACTGCTCTTGCAGGGGGTTTGGGTTTGGTTCCCTGAGCTGACTGTAACTCCAGTCTCAGGGGATCTAGCACCCTCTTCTGGCCTCCTCAAGCATCAAACACAACAAGGTGCACATACAAACATACAGGCAAAACACTGTGCACATGACTTACTTATGCAGTTGAAGAAAAGCATTTGTTGAGGATGAGGAGACATGCAACAGACACACAGAGACAAAGATCCTCTACAAAGCAGAGGGGATTCAGGAAGCAAAAAAAAACCCCTATTGTTTTTTCCTTAATGTTTAAACAGCAGTATGTGTGGATGTCAACACTCAGGATGTGTCTGTCTTCTGTGTCCTCACCACTCACAGGACATAGTCTAGTTGGAATGATGTCATACTTACAGTGGAAACTTGACTGTGCATTCTAAGAGTATTTGAGAACAGTATGAGGTGAAAACCAGAAAGTCTTAGATACTGCAAAAGGATACACCAACTGCAGCCCAGGAAGGAGGTTTGCCCAGGGTCACCGACCTTACTGTTCACATGAGCAGAATAGACAGTAAGCAAGGAATCACGGGAAATGCCAGCCTCAGACCTAGGCCCTCGCCCCCTGCTGAACTGTAAAGTGGGATAGATGATTTCAGTGATTGGGAAAGTCCCATTTGTTTCTGGAATGTTCTGGACCATGTTACTGCTGTGTTTTGGGAAAAGATAAAGTCAGATATCAGGGACTAGGGAGATGGTTTTGTGGTAAAGTGCTTGTCCTGCAAGCATGGGGACCCAGCTTTGGGTCCCCAGAATCCATGTAAATGTCATTCAAGCATGGCTATATGGCCATAATCCTAGTGTTCAGAGATAGGAGACCCTGGAGCAGGATAGCTAGCCCATCTAGCCACGTCTGTGAACTCTGGGATGCACTGAGAGACTCTGACCCAGTGTATATGGCCGAGAGTGATAGAGGAAGGCTCCTCCCATCAGTCTCTGACCTCCACACACATGCACATAAGGGGAGAATCACATGATGTGGTCTGCTAAAGAGAAGGTCATTTCCCAGGTTCTACAGTAACAAGGGCCTAGGGACAGCACCCAGGGAATACTGTAATGACACTCGCTAAATATTTGTCCAATGAATGGACATTTTTCTGAGACAGTAGCATCTCTGTGTGAACTCTGGAGGGAGATGAAATGAGCAAAGAGATGCTGAACAGAGGGGGATGCTATTAGAGAGACATCATCATACAGCGTAGAAGTGCCATCTTGGTCAGTGCTCATTAGTAGAGGAAAGGCCACAGTGCAGCCTCAGATGAGGAAGAAAAGTAGAGAAGGCACCACACCTACTGGCTCATTGGCAACTCCCCAGCACTAGTCGGGATCAGCAGCAAACACACCCTGTCCCTTGCATATTGGGGAAAGGAAAAGGCTTATGGGAAAAGGTGACTCAGGCCCATAAAAACAGTCTTTGTTTAAGACCGGAGTTGTAGCTGCAGCTTACCCTTGGGCTCTGCGAGTACAGTCAACATTCTGAGCACCAGTTGCCAAGTAGAAACGGAAACCTGGGAGGACAGGGTCGTGTGCAGAAGGCCCAGCCCTAGCCCATGGATCTGTTCTTCAGGGTTTTATTAAATGGCAAGTGAGGGGGCACCAAGAAGGCACAGCTGCCAAGCCTGACAATCGGAGTTCAGTCCCTGGGACCACAAGGTGGAAGGAGAGAACCCACTACTAAAAGTTGTCCTCTGACCTCAACATATGGGTCTTGGTATGTGTGTGAGCACACGCACACACACGCACGCACATGTGCACGCATGTGTAAATACTGAAAGGCAAGTGAACATTTCTCCCAGAGGAACTGTAAAGGGGCTCACTGCGGGAGCTCAGGGACAACGGAGGACCTAAAGAGTTGGTTAGGAATGGGTCTGGATGGTCAGGGTGGGTGCATCATAAGCGCTGGCTCAGCAGGATAGGGTGAGACCCAGCCTGGGCCATCACTGACCCTTCCTCTCTTAGAGGAAGATCGGAGGGAAGTGTGCCTCCCACCTTGCTTTTTGAGTCTGGGTCTCACTGGGATCCAGAGTTTGACTGGCTGTCACAGTTCTGGGATTACAAACATCTGCCACCTCTGCCACCACGCCAAACTTTTTTAGTGGATTCTGGGATCTGAACTCAGGTCCTCATGTTTGCAAAGCAACCACTTTACCAACTGAGCCATCTTCCCAGCCTCTCAGTTCATTTTCTTTGCTGGCTGTATGAGCTAAGGAGGAATGACTTATCTGGCTGACTTTCTGATTTGCTTAAGAAAGAAATCTACAAAGAGTTTTGGGAGAATCAGAAGTCTTATGGGGGTGGGAGAAGGTGCCTGATTGACACCGCACATTTAATACCTTTCCTTCATTTCTTCATTGCTGTCAAGAACAACCATGACACTTAAACATATGTCTTTGGCAGATTGGGGTTGAAAGTCTGTATTCCAATTTCCCCGTTTCTTGGAGTGTGGGTATAAAAAGCGCCACCCTCCACAAGGAACTCTCGGTGTGCACAGTCGAGGGTCGGGCGCCATGTTAAATATAGTTCCTCGGGCTGGAGAGATGGCTCCGGTTAAGAGCTTGCTGCTTTCCCAGAGGAGCTGGGTTTATTCCCAGCACCCACAAAGGACTGCTCACAGTTGTCAGTAACTCCAGGTACAGGGGATCTAACGCCTTTTCTGGCTTCTGCAGGCAGGGCATGCTAGTGCATACTCGCACACAAACATACACATACAATTATGTCCATTTATAGTTTTATACACATACATGTATGTATGTATCTCCTCTTCCCTCCCCTGTGTTTGACCGATTCCCATCTGAAGTCGTTCACTTTTGTCCGCTGTGCATCGTAAAGTGGCTGGCATGTAGCTACAGACTACTACATGTCGGGGTTTGGTCTCCTATCCTCACATCTCTGAGTCACTCCGTCTTGATGATAAATATGTTGTGAACTTGTACAGATTGCCAGTTGAAATGAAAACCCATCTGAATTCCTGAAACGTTCAGAAGCACCAGACAGCAGAATTCAGTCTGTAACTTTGTGGCCATGTGAAGTTTGTCTTCAGAGTTCCTAATGATGGCCTTGTGAGAAAACTGTAATTATAGTACATCCATGGAACAAATGCCATTGTTGTCAAAAGCTTCGGTATGAAGCATGTTTCATAAATGCCAAACTGGAGACCACAGTCCACTTATTAGCTGTGACTACAAAGTCCCTCGGTTCTTTGAAAGTAGGTGTTCATGGTTTTGCCTGAGACTCTGGATTCGAAAGGTGATAGGCGGATACAGAAGACCACCTATGTAAAGTCAGCCTGTGTGGTCTGTGCCTTATTCCAGAAACTACTATAGGTGCTAGGCCTGTGTCCATTCACACTGACTGCGTAATTATTACTAAGTGGTCAGTTAACTGGCCGGAAACTGGCCATTTCCTACACATACCTTGCTAATGCAGCCTCTTATGTATGTATGTATATATGTCTGCATGATGTCCCCTGTGACTAGCACTGAAGCAGGGAAAAGTGGCAACTGCCTTGTTCTCTCACAACCCACCCCTTAATCAAAACTGGAGAGAGGCCACCTATGGGGATGTACACTTGTAATGTGCTCCAGCACTCAGGAGGCAGAGGCATGGTTGGCATGATTTGGTCCAGCTTGGAATACATAATGTATTTAGACCAGTCTGGACTGTGGAGTGATACTTTGTCTTAAAGAGGGGAGAGGAGAGGAGGGTGGAGAGGCTGGAGAGATGACTCAGTGGTTAAAAGCACTCGATGCTCTTCCAGAGGACCTGAGTTTGATTCCTAGCACATCCACTGGGCACCTCACAGTAGCCTTTAACTCCAGCTCTGGGGAATCTGATGCCTCTGGCTTCTAAGGGCACCCACGTGCACATACCCACATACAAAGACATATACATAATTTAAAAATAAAAGTATAAATGCCAGGTGCGGTATCACACACCTTCAATACCAGCACTTAGAAAGCAGAGACAGGTGGATCTCTTTCCTTTCAAGGCCAGCCTCTACAGTGAGTTCTAGGCCAGCCAGAGTTATGTAGTGATGAGACCTTGTCTAAAAATAAAAATAAAATAACTCACGAGAGAGGAAACCTGTGGTTTTTGGATTCAGGGTACCACTGTTCTCAGAAATCTTTATTCTTCTTGTAAATTCCTACTTTGTGATTCTGAGAACCAAAAGCTTGCCTAGAGCTGCATGGCTCAGGGGACAAACAAACTGGAGATTCCTGCTATAAATAGTGGGTATACAGGAGGACCTGGCAGAGACAACTGGCTTGTCAGGTAAAGACTGCTGGAGACTGCTGGAGAATTCCTGTGTCCTGGTCCTCAGCCACTTCCGGGCATGTAAGAGCCAGTCACCTCACTCTACCCAAGTACAGTCTAGTAGCTGCTCAGGCAGGAAGTAGATGGGAGTTTCTTAAAATCCTGTGTTTAGCCAGGCATGGTGATGCATGTCTGAAACCCATCACTTAAGAAGCTGAGGCAAATGGATTACCTCTTCAATTACAACTTCAAAGCCAGTCTGGGCTACATAGTGAGACTTTGTCTGGGAAAAGAGAGAGGGGTATGGTGGTAGGCTATGCTTATAATTCCAGCACTTGAGAGATAGAAATAGGAGGTTCAGCAGTCAAGGGAAGCCTTGGCTACATAGCAAGATCAAAGCCAGCCTGAGCTACATGAGACTCTGTCTAAAAAGGGAGGAAGAAAAAAAAAGATTGACGAGGTGGCTCTTTCTGCTCTTACCGAAGCCTCAGGTTTGGCACCCAGCACCCACATTAGGCAGCTCATTACTATCCATAACTCCAGCTCCAGAGAATTGCATCCTCTCTGGCCTCCGTGGGCATCACATGCACATGGTGCACATAAACTCGTGCAGGCTTAAACACATAAGTAAAAATAAGTAGATCGCTATTTCAAAATTACATTGATCCCTGAATTCTTTCCCAACCCTGCCCACACCAACTGCTCGATAGCTTCCTACTTTAATGTCCTGTTGTGTGTGTGTGTGTGTGAGTGTTTTACCTGCCTATGATGCCTCATGCCTGTGGAGTCCAGAAGAAAGCATCAGAGCCCTTGGAACCATGTGGAAGCTGGGAACTGAACCTGCATCCTCGAAAGAACAGCAGATGCTCTTACCTGCTGAATCATCTCTCCAGTCCCACCCCCACCTAAAGTGTTTTCATAAAAGATGTTATTATTTTATGTATATGTGTTGTAGACCTGAATGTGAATTACATATGTGCACCACATTCGTGCAGGGGCTGATAGAGGCTGCAGAGGACATCACACCCTCCAACTGGAGTTAGGTGGTTGAGAGCCACCCAGTGAGGGCACTGAGAGCTGAACACTGGCTGAGCCGTCTCTCCAGTCCTTATTTTATCTTTTATGTGTATGTATGTGTGTCTGTAAAAATGTATGCCACATGTGTGCAGTGCTCAGGGAAGCCAGTTCTCCTGGAGCTTGAGTTACTGGGACTGTGACCTGCTAGAGATGAGTGCTGGGAACCGAACATAGGTCCTCTGAAAGCAGCAAGTGCTCTTAACAGGAGGCCATTGCTCCAGTCCCTCCACCTTATTTTTGAGACAGGGTCTCTCTGTGAGATTGGAGCTTAACTTCTTGCTAGATTGGCTGACCAGCAACCTGTAAGGATTCTTCGTTTCCACCTCCCAGTCCTGGGGTTACAGCGCCCACACACCTGGCTTTTATCTGGGGCCCTGGTCTGGGACTCAGGTCCTCATGATGTATAGCTAGCGCTTACCCACTGTGCTGTCTCCAGCCCCTAGGCAGAGCATCTTCACCTCTGGCCCCTCTGCCTTCGCATGGTTTTTCTGTAAGGGATCATGGGGGAACCCAAAGTGCAGTATGGAACATTCTCTACCCCAAGATCCCAGTGTCCAGAGTCCAGCCTCGCAGACTCTGTCACATACCATAGGAAAAGAGTGGCCCAGCCCCAGTGTCCCATGTCCTGGCTTGTGATGTCTACCCCTACTAAAACTCCCTTCTGGGGATATCACCTTCTTGCTTTTGTTGATACCAGACAAGTGAAGAGGAAGAAGAGGCAGAGGAGGAAGAAGAGGACCCGGAAGAAGATAGGAAATCCGTAAAAGAAGAGGAGAGTGAAGTGGCCAAGTCACCAGAGCCACCACCTGTCCCTGCCCTGGCGCCCTCTGAGGGGCCACCCCTGCAGGCCGCTAGCCAACCATCTGGCTCTTTCATCTGTGAAATGCCCAACTGTGGGGCTGTAAGTATCTGTGTTGTCCCCGGCTCTGGGAGACCTGAGGGTCGTACAACTAACTGTGCCTAGTTCTAAGAGCAATGGATGTCTGGCAGAGGTCACGCCATGTAGCTATCACTTTCTTAATGAGCTTAGCCAAGGGAGGTGACTGTGTGTTCTCTGTCGAGCACAATGCTACATGCTGGGGAATTTAGAGGAGGCCCCTAAAGCCAAGCACAGTGGCACAGGCTTGTAATCCCAGCACCCCAGAGACTGTGACTTTGAAGCCAGCCTGGTCTTAAGGCTAAAGAAAGAAAGAAAGAAAGAAAGAAAGAAAGAAAGAAAGAAAACCAGAAATGCGCCTGCCTTCAGGAAGTGTGTGACTGACAGCTCCACAGTGACAGCAGGCCTCCAGGAGGTACACTTGTCTGCTACACTGTCTCCTGGTCCCTCTGTGCAGGCACTCGGGCTGTATGTCACCAAAGGCCAGATTTATCTTGTCAGCATGCATTTGAACTTCCTAGAAGAGCCTGCTAGGGCTTCCCTTTTCTAACACAGTGACCTGACGGAACTACCTCCAGCTTCATCTCTGGAAGGTTTAGCTTTTCATATGCCATAAAATGTTACTAACTCTAATTTAAATGTCACTAATGTGACATTTGAGAAGGTTGTTTCTGAGCAACTAAAGTTTGTCTTTGCAATCTTAGGAGACAAAGATTCACTAAGCAAATTAATGTTGTGAACAAGTTAAAGGGAGTCTGGGGAACGCCCTCAAACTCCTTCTGAGTGCTAAGTCTCCATAAATCCTAGAGGCTGTTTGCAAGGACTCTGGGTATTCTGCCTATCCCCACCAGTCTAAACTGCCGAGATTTTTCCCAAATCAGGTTTCTTAAAGACTGACACACTTGTGTAGACAAGTTCCAGAGATGTTATCCCCAAATGTCCCCCTTCCTGGGACGCATCATTGTCCTCCAGCTCATGTTGCTTGTCTAGTAGAGAGTATGTTAAATATTGTTTATGGAGTCTGGCATTTAAGGAAAGTCTTTACAATGTTTATGTCCGGCTGGACAGGAAGTGCACACCTTTAGTCCCTGCACTCCGGAGGCAGAAGCGAGCTTCTCTGGTTTGAGGCCAGTCAAGACTACATAGTGAGACCCTGTCTCTAAATAAATCAATAAAATGTTTATTTACTAAGACGGAAATTCATTTTATTTGCATTTTTAAAAAGTGAAAAGGCTCTAGGAAAACAAAAGTCTGCATCTTCATTTCCTTTTTAGCAATGGCCTGGCCTCTGCACTCCGTCACTGCCATTTGGCCCAGATTGCTTCAGTTCTGAGTTGATTAAGTTGTGGCTTTAAATGACAATGTTTCTTGGTAAATTAGTTCAGAAAGTGCTTTTCCAATTCATGGTTTTAGGGTAAAATCAATGTTTGGGTTTTAGGCCAATTGGAGGTGGGGGGAAGGAGATCATCTTTTACTTTGCCTAATCAGACATGCTCAGCGAGACAGACACTCTTAATGGCTTTTTAAGTCCCATCAAGGACAGTGTGGTGACCTACTCCATGTCTAACAGTGGAGGCTGGGTTCAGGAAATCAGGAAGAGATTTGTTTTTATGTGATACAATTAAAAGGGCCCATTAGCAAAATGTGGAAAGGGGGCTGTAGGATTGGGGGTGCGGATGATAGCCCCATACTTAACAGTGGTTCTGGACAGAGGACTGGGAAAGTGGGACCCACATCTGGTGGGTAGAAGCCACAGAAGCCAGTAAACACCCTGCTGTGCATGAGACTGTCCCCAACTGTCCAGATCCAAGTATCTATAATTCTGAGGTCAAGAAACCCTATTCTATATCAATATTTAAAAAATTAGCCAGGCATGTGGCAGACACCTGTGCTCCTGGCACTCAGGAGATGAAGGCAGGAGGATAGGAATTGAGCTTCAGTGAGGACAAGGCCACCTGGGCTGTAGAGTGCGACTCTAACATAAACAAACAAAGTCATTGGTCAGCATATTTCCAACGGGGACACTGTGATACACACTTGTAATTCTAGCACTTAGGAGGCAGAGGCAGGAGGATTGGCTCATGTTTAAAACCAATCTATTCTACGTAGCAGGTTCCAGGCCAGTTAGGCCTTCAGAGTGATATCCTGTCCCCAAAACTAGAAGAAAGCCTAGTCCTTTGTTTAATCCTGTTAAAGTTTGGGGTCTGAGGTGTGGCTCTGCAGTGCGCTTGGTTGCCCTGTAGCTCAGAGTGAGAGCATTCACCTCGCAAATGTGGGGCTCAGGCTCCACCCCCAGCAACACAGGGAGCAACAACAAGAATTAAAACAGTGGGTTGCCAAGGGAGGCTCCAACTCCTCTCATTTTGCACATGGGGGGTGAGGTGCGCTGAGGCAATGCATTTGTCCTTGGTGCTGCGCCACACTGCCTTGGGCTCAGGTTAGACCACTGAGGAAGTGTTGTTGACACAGTTTGTGGTTGGGGTGTCTGAGCTTTTTGTGGCACACACCTAGTGTTTGCTTGTATGAACCGTGTGCTGTTTCGTGTTTTTCCTACGAGTAACTAACGACCCTAATTTCCTTTTCAGGACTGTAGATGTCATGTGACTCCCTTTCTTCCCCAGGTGTTCAGCTCCCGACAGGCACTGAATGGCCACGCCCGCATCCACGGAGGCACCAACCAGGTGACCAAGACCCGAGGGGCTGTCCCCTCTGGGAAGCAGAAGCCAGGTGGCACTCAGAGTGGGTACTGTTCAGTAAAGAGTTCACCATCACACAGCACCACCAGTGGAGAGACAGATCCCACCACTATCTTCCCCTGCAAGGAGTGTGGCAAGTAGGTATACTGGAACCAGGGACCAAACCTAGGGTCACGATGAATGGCTGTCCTGTGAGGGCTGTTTCTTCAGCCAGAAAAAGCCAAGCCTCTCGGGACTCCCCTTGATGCCACCCCTGGGATCTGAGGTCCCTTCTCGCTACCTCTGTTCACACCTCTGCCCACAGCAGACATCGCTACTCTGACGTCACACTTAGACAATGTCCTCTCCTTTGAATCATAATGATGCAAACCGGCACGTCTAGTTGATTAGAGTCCATGCATGGGATAAAACCTATTTTTCATCCCTGCACCTTCACATACGCCTTAAAACAACAGCTAAGGGAGGAAGATAACAGTAGGTGGAGCTATAGCAGCTGTGTCCTGGGATTTACTTTATTACATACTTCATGTATGTGAACTCGCTAAATCCTCACAGGGAAAAACCCCATCCAATCCAAGTTGTTTTCATGCTTATTTTACAAATAAAGATTTAAAGTCAGGTAAAACGACTTGTCCCAAGTCACATAGCCAGGAAAGCAAAGCTGATATTAAATCTCGCTGTATCCAGATCAGTGCTTAGCTTCCCACACTGTTCCAGCCTTCTGCTTTGTTTTGATTAGCGAGCTGCTTTACAAAGAGCCTAACTAGTGGTAAAATACACGGCTCCTTCACAGTTTCCTTCTCGGTGGTTCTGCCTAACCTCAAGGCTCTGGCACCATCATACCTTGGTGGCCATTAGGAGCCTTGCTGCATTTCTCTTTATAGTCTCCAGTGTCTCAAACACAAAAGGAATGAAGAGACACCTACCGGAGTCTCCAAAACTGTCAGGAAAACATTGCTAGTTCCATCAGTAGGGCCAGTGGGGACCTCTGCTTGCGTGTCCTCAAGAGACATGTCAGGTGGACTGCAAAGCTGACTTAGTAGTGGGGACCTCTGCTTGCGTGTCCTCAGAGACATGTCAGGTGGACTGCAGAGCTGACTTAGCAGTGGGGACCTCTGCTTGCGTGTCCTCAAGAGACATGTCAGGTGGACTGCAGAGCTGACTTAGTAGTGGGGACCTCTGCTTGCGTGTCCTCAGAGACATGTCATGTGGACTGCAGAGCTGACTTAGCAGTGGGGACCTCTGCTTGCGTGTCCTCAGAGACGTGTCAGGTGGACTGCAGAGCTGACCTAGCAGTGGGGAGCACTGGTTGCTCTTCCTGGGTTTGCTCCCAGATGGTAACTAAGAACCATCTCTAGTTCCAGAAGATCCGTTGCCCTCTTCTGGCATCTGCACGTGCCACACACATGCAGTGCACAGAATTACATGCAGCCAAACGCCCTTTCATATATTAAAAAAAATAACAACAATAGAAAGAACAATTGTGACATTTTAAAAGCCAAGTAGTGGTGGCACAGCCTTTAATCCCAACACTCAGGAGGCAGAAACAGGTGGATCTCTGAGTTGGAGGCCAGTCTGGTCTACAAAGCAAGTTCCAGGACAGCCAGGGCTACACAGAGAAACCCTGTCTTGAAAAACCAAAACAAACAAAGGTATAAAAGTACCTTCAGCTGTGTGTGTAAAAAGTGGGTGTGAAGCATGTGAGCCTTGTGCTTAGAATGGGTCCCATCTGCAGGAGTCTCTCTGTGTGCACGGATGTACTTACGTTTGGACAAGCAGTGCTTGCCTCGTATTTCATGTTTCCAGTGGCCACTCAAAAGCGCGCAATGAGCATTTTTCTTGTCTTGCCCTTATGTTACTTGCGATCTTTTCTTTCTGACTTTGTTATTAGTGCATGTGTGCCCATGTCATGCCAGTACATGTGTGGGAGGCCAGGGACAGCTCTGTGTAGTCAATTCTCCCCTTCGTCTTTATGTGGATCCTGGGGCTTGAACTCAAGGTGGCCAGGCTTTCTCTGCAAACGCTTTTACCGCCTGAGCCTCTTGCCTGCCTCTTCTCCTCTCTAAAGTTCAAGTAGGATTTTACAAAAACTAGAAATGCTTCCTGGGCTTTTCCAGTC
>LOJH01002303.1:16697-36543 GCA_001685095.1 Ellobius talpinus | reverse complement strand
ACACACACACACACACACACACACACACACACACACACACACACACATACAGAACTCTGGATCTCATCAGTTCTTAGCCAGCCTGGGCCTCTGGTCTAATAAACCACTGTTCTCTCTGGTGATCACACAGGCCTGGAAGAGGTTTTGTGCCCAACTGCAGCACTGCTCCTGCTATTTGAAGCCTATGAAATCAGTGTTTGCTGTGCCAGTCATAATCCCAAATGCCATAACCTCAAATTTCAAAATTGGGAAGATTAAAGTCCCCACCCAAAGTCCAGCATCTCTAAGGATCAAACACTCAAAAATCACCCTCCTTAATTAAAATTCTGAGTGTTGAAAATTCCAAAAACAAAAACGAAAAAGTTTTAAGGTACAAAAGGAATAAAAGGTTGAGTTATGTGAAAGGGGCTGTTATATTTTCTCATTGCACATAAGAGAGACGGGAAGCTATTCAATTGTGTGATTACTCAATTGCCTCTATGCCTTCAAACTATCCATGCTTACTCCAAAAATACCCTTTATGAGAAAATTAAAAGGAAACCCATGCCAGGTATAGGGGCACACACCTTTAATCTTAGTACTTGGGAGGCAAAATAAGGCATACACAGAAAGTTCCATTCCAGGACAGCAAGGAATACATAGTAAGAGCCTGTCTGGGAAAGAAAAAGAAAGAAAAGAAGAAACCATAAACTCAAGAGTGTTTCCTAGCAAAGACTCGGAAGGAGAATACCCCCATGTTGGGAACATGACCACTGGTGACCTATTCTTGGCTAGCGACTCCGCTGTCAAAAACATACATCTCACTTTTACCACTAAGCTAGCAAGAAAACAAGGAACACACATTTCACCTGGCCTGAGAGAAGGCATTTTCAGAGCTTTCTCTGTTAGTTTTATTGAGTACTCACAATCCATGCACCTGTTGGGTCAGAAAACTCAAGAGGGTATCCACTTTTCAGTGTATTCATGACTGGAGAAAACAAAGCACTTGATAAATGCTTACTTGAAGTTTGGAGTGACCTTGCAGAAGAAAATAGAATTCAACCGAATCCCCAAATCACAATGACAGATTGGGTACCAAGGCGCTCAAGAGTGAAATTCCAAGGTGTTAGCAGCGAAGCACATTTTCCCCATTCAGCCCAGTGCCTCGGGTAAAGGGAGCCAGACAAGTGCATGGATTGCAGTACAATACCGGGGATGGCAATAATGTGAGTTTGAAAATGTATCTCCCAGCTGATGAAGTTCCAGAAGCTTCTGTGGAATTAAGGCAGAATTTGTCTGAAGAAGAAGAGAGCAAAAGTACTGACTGGTTGCAAAGCAATTACATGCACAGTAGGATGAGAAGATCCTTACACAGGGTGTTCATCCAATCACCAGCATTGTTTCCGTAAAATCTGGGGCCTGCATATGAGTGCATGTGGAATGAATTCCCATGTAGCTAAAATAACAGCGAAGCACAGGGCAGACTATGGAGACGTTGAATAGGAAATGCTCACAGTATACCAAGTGGCAGGCGAATTTCAAAAACAGCCTCACCAGGCAATGTTGAAGAGAATATGAACACACTCACCAAGAAAAGCCATGCTCTCAAAGAAAGGAGTAGCTAGTTGTTAAAAGGCAAACTTCAAAATAAACCTTATCAATTAACCTGTATGGCTTCCCATTTCAGCATCATCACCCACATGCCTGTGTCTCTGGGCCTGCTCCTTAGTCTCCAGCTTAGTCTCTTCATTCATTAATGGGCATAGGTATCGGTCAACTATTATAAACCTCCATATAAGTGCCTGTAATCAACCCATAGAATATCCTTTTACATGGAGGGATGGTACACTTCATCGTCAAACTGGACCTGGAGCCACCTGGCAGACAGATGAGGCACACCTCTGGATACATCTGTTTACAGAAATGATTAACTGAGGGAGAATTATTGGTGACACTGTCCCATGGGCTAGGGTCCTGGGTAGAATAAAAGGAGAAAAAGAAGAGAATACCCAAAGTGACAGCATCACCCTTTTGCTTCCTGGCTCACCATGATGTAAACTGAGTTGTGGCACCATGCCTGTCCCGCTGTGGTGGAGTAATGTCCCGGAAATGGAGGGCAAAGTAAACCTTTCCTCTGTTTCACTGTTTCTGTCAGATGTTTCATCACCACAAGAAGCAAGTTTGGTTTTTCCTTCTCGGCACTCTAAATCATCAGCATCATTTTTTTTACGGTTCACTTTGCCATGAATTTCATCTTCACATCTACCCCAGTACAGGATGTATACATAGTGTAAAGGAGTCATGGGGCTGCTAATTAGTTCTTTTTGCCTTTGAAAAGTTGACTCTGAAAAAGTGCATTCTCCCAAGGTTAATTCTGGAAACACTGTGTGTATGCGTGAGTGTGCTGAAATTTCCTCAATGAATGAAGAGATGTCTTTTTATATACTCAGGAAAGAAAGATAAAATATTTTTCAAGATGCTAGTTTATAAAGCTAGGTGTGCATAGTTATCATCCACTGGGATACATGGATTTTATTTTTGACCATTTGTTTATTTTTTTAAGTTTATCCTATATTAATAGTTGGTAGTTCTAACTTGTACTTTTGGCAGCTGTCAATTATATACTTGCATTTTTATGCTTTCAGGTGTAGCTGATATTATTGCACATTTTACTGTGACGTAGTCTCTGAGATAGTTACCTTTCTGTTCCTTAGTCCCTCTTTTGAAGTGTGAGGGTACCTATAAGAATCTCCTTTTCCAGGATATTTGTGTGTGTGTATGTGTCTGTGTGTGTGGCTGGGTGCGTGTGTGTATGTGTGTGTATGTGTGTGTATGTGTGCGTGTGCATGTGTGCGTGTGGGTGTGGGTGGGTGCGTGTGTGTGTGCGTGCGTGCATGCATGCATGTGTGTGTGTGTGTCTGTGTGTGTGTGTGTAGGCACACATATGCCACAGCACACATGTGGAGGCCCGAGGACAACTTTCCGGAGTCAGTTCTATCCCTCCGTTGTGGAACCTGGGGATTGAATTCAGGCTTTCACAATAAGCACCTTTACTCATTGAGTCGTCTTACCATCTTTCCAGCACATCTTTATTTATTTATTATTTTAAGAATAATATTCTGGAGATTTTGATCTTTTGAGATTTTTAGGCTTTAGGAGATGTGACCTCTTGGGATTTCAACATTCATTATTATGGCATTTCAGAGTTGTGCTTCCTAGGACTGAGAACCAAATCCTCCATAGATAGGGTCTTCCAAAATCCCAGAGACCTGTCTGTAGAATGAATGCTGGAGATATACCCATAAGACAGTCATGCCCAGAAGATAGCAGCCAACTAGGCCTTCTTCTGCCCAGGTCGTGACCCTCACTAGTTTGAAATTAGTCAAAAGTCAGAATAACAGTCTACTTGGTAGAAGAATACCTTGAAGCAAGAGTAACTCTGTATGCCATGCAACCCCAGTGACAGAAGGGAGCATCCCTGTCATGTTCCTGTTGTGACAGCACCAGGTGAGTGACAGATATCCCAAGGCATCAAATTTCTGTGGGCCAAAGGCTACTCCTGGATTTGTTCTCTCCCTACGCCAGCCCTTGCTTTTTTATAATAGAATGATTTATCTGTGGGATAAATGTGGGAGAAGGAAAGGAACTGGCTTTGCCTCACTCCACTCTCCCTGGCCTTCAGACTGGCTTACCCACACAGCAAACTCACTGAGTTCTTTTCCATTTATACCAATAATTACAATAGCAATCAACATTTACAGAGTTTTTATAATATGGTAGATACTGACTTATCAAATCTACTTAATTCATGCTAAAGTCATTTACTTCTCACAATAACATAGCACATTATTAAATATATAATTAGTAATAATATTATCTGTTTTACAGGTAATGAAACAATTCAGAGAAATCAAATAACTTGTCCAAGGTGGCAAGTGGCACAATTAAGATTCAGACCCAGGAGGTCTGGTTCCAATGGCCTTGCTTGAAACCACCTTGCTATACTGTCTCATGGGATTTTGCAAGTGGGAAATGAAGACTCCAGTGATAACATCAACTGGGGGCTGGTAGTTTCAGAGATCCATGCTGGTTCTCTATGTTAAACCATGGTCTACTCAGTCATGAACTGCTAGAGACGTCAGATCATGATCTTCCACTACTCTCTGAAGCTTGGAGGAAGGACAAAAAGCACAGGGTGATGCATCATTTATTCATGTGTGCCAAGGCTATCTGGTAGACCCACATGAAAGGAGAGCCAGCTGCCTTCCACACCCCCAGCTATTGTCCTGATTTCATTCATAGTCAATACCAGAGGCAACATGGTCCAGAAAGAAGAGGGGTAGCTAGGAAAACCATGTGATGTGCCTTAAGAAGAAAATTTTAACAGCAACAATACATATTTACCGGCTACCAGACACTGTTCTGAGATATTTTTGTCCTGTCATCTCATTCAATCCACACTACACCCCAAAGCAAAAACACTATTGTTACTGAATCTGATGAATGAAGAGACTAAGCTGGAGACTAAGGAGCATGCCCAGAGTCACAGGCATGTGGGTGATGATGCTGAAATGGGAAGCCATACAGGTGGGCCCTTAATTGACAAGGTTGGTCCTGTGCTCTTCCCTATTCACTCAACCAGAAGTAAAGAACAGAGGGAAAAATCAGAAAGAAGAAAGGAAGCAGGCAAAAGCTTTAGAGTGAGATGGGAACTCAAATCTTAGCTGTGACCTTCCTAGTAATAAGAAACATGTTACATCTAACTTCTGAATCTCCATTTGCTCCTGTATGGGACAGGATAAGTTCTCTAGCAGGATGCTGTTGAGAATTTGGCACCAGAATATATGCCAAATGCCCCCCAAAAGCTGGGAAACCATTTAGTGCCATCTCCTCTCCTGCCCCAAAGCCTAGGTAGAAAAGTCATCCAAAACCTCGCTTGTGTCTTCCAGGAACTCCCTGACTAGCAGAGCTGAATGTGACATGGAAAAAGAATTGCAACCCAAGGCTAGACCCACAGTGAGAGCAGGCTGTCTCATGGCCCGTAGAAGACAGAGGACAACATGGTTTCTGAACCTGGGAGGGTTATAGATCTTAGAGGCTAAATGAGAACCTGCCACGTGAGGAGCAGAAGGCACTAGCCACCCTAACTCAAAAGCCTTTTACTGCCACCATCGCCAAATTTAGTCCCAACATTTAGAGTCTGCCTTCTTCCTGTGGCACTGTGGGAAGTTAAAAATATCTGTTCTGATAATGATTCATTGAAGGACATCCTAGACCAACAGCCGGAGGGTTGACCCCAGCTATAGGCTGCCTGTGAATCACATCCTAAACTGTTATTGTTTTCTCATAACAAAATAGGGAACCCAAGGAGCTGTTTTATATTCCAAATATCTATAGATGATAATCCATCAAAAGAGTATGCTTGTTCTGCAACTAAGATGATGCTGGAGATGGCTGCAGAATTAATCGCCCGAAGCGACAAATCACCTATTTATTTCTTGATGAATTTACAATGACAACGTCAAATTGTCTCCACCCCTACTAACATACACATACACACCACACACACACACACACACACACACACACAAACATCCTCACACATACACACACATATACCTATCTACACAGACAATACACACTGATGCATAATCTCATCAGGACTGTGAACCAGGGAGTTAATCATGTCAGTGACAACATCATTGTGACAATAACAATACTGTCGCCTGCTTACCAGACTCTACAACAAGTAATGATGGGCATGATCATGCTCTCATTCTTGATCAGGCCCCATAAGGAAGCTCAGAGGAATAAATTGTTTAAGATGCAGAAACAGTAAGCAATGGCAAGCCTCAAGCCCAAAGCCAGGTGTGGAGAGGTCCGCGAGAGCCTGCTGTATGTGTATGAGTTGTTCTTTGTTTGAACCACAAAGATCAGGATATTTTCCAGGGGAGGGTCCTGGGAAGTCAGGCTGCAGACGACTCTGAGCTATGGGTCAGCTCATGCCCAGGGCATCTTGGACTGGAGGGGGATAAAGTAGGATCTTGCCAAGTCAGTACTTTGAAGAAGGTGGGTGAGGGACTCACAAGGTGCTACAAAGTAAATGATGACTGGAGAGGTGGAGGGAGAGACTGAGGATGTGGGAGGAGAAGAGGAGAAAGAGGAAGTAACTGAAAAGCTTTCAGAAAGCAGGAAGTCGGAGAACAGCTGCTGAATCCATATACAAGCCCCATACCATGGCATATTCCCCATCCAGGGGTCCATAAGGAAATCAAGCCTCTCCTTTATCACATCCAGCAGGAGCTGATTTACTTAGGATAAGGGCCCCCAAATAAATCTGGGATCTTTGCATACCAGACTTCTGACCCAAGCTTGAAAATGAGAATTTATATGAGTAAAACATGGATAATTCATTTGTTCAACAAATATCTCAACTCTCCATGTTAGGTAACGAGATAGGAGCTGACCACGTGGCATTGAGCAAATGCTGATGGGAGATGGCAAACAGGTCTAATGTAAAACATACAGTCATTGACACCAAGAAAAGAGCTAAAATAAGCAGGGACTAGGGATTCCCAGGGAAAGGTGGAAATAAATGGTGAGGGACTTTAACAGGAAGGTCATACACAGCCTCATGAGTGACAAGAAGCAAGATGTGAAAGCTTTTAGGGAGCAATGGAAAGAAAATCGTTCGAGCAGAGAGAGCAAATGCGAAGGCCCTGCGGGGGTAAACATGATTGGCGTGAGGACTACCAGGACTGAGGTAGCTGGGCCAGGGCAAGCAAGAAGTAGGTAAGGCCAGAGGCATGGAGGGATCCGGAGGCCTAGGCCACTGTGAGCATTCAGCTTTCTCCTGAATGAGAGGACACACGACTGAAGGTTTCCAGACAACATAAACACAAAGAGAGTTAAGTTTGGTCAGTGCTGTTCTGGTCGTTAAGTTGAAAACAAAGTTAAATGGTACTCAAGAGAATAGATGATCAGAAGGTGATCATAGGGACTCAGGTAAATATCCTGGGGGCTTTGACCAGGGCCTTGGCAGAGGAGGGTAATATGAATGGAAAGGGTTCAACTCCCCAGAAGTCGCCATGTCGAAGCCCATGGAACTGAGTGGCATTTGATTTTTCACTCTGTCTCTTTGGCTTATGTATGTGTGTTGGGATGCTATGGGTGACTATACACAAAAAAAGGAACTCCTCTTCACATTTAAACCAGCTGTAATCAATCCATTCCCCCAAAGTGATTGTGCCCCGTTCATGTGGGAGCTCATTTAACCTCCCTGCCCAGGAAGCAGACACCACAGTTGTCTACAGAAATAAAGATTTAAGGAGAACGTGAACTTGGCCAAGACTACACAGCTGCACCGGAGAACCATTGAGTTCCAAGCCCAGCTCGCTCCAGTGACATTTTCCAGAACTTTCTGCCTTGGCCGTTTTGGCTTTAGCAAGTTTCATTCAAATGATTAGTGGATGTGTCTAGGGTAAACCACCAGGCCCTGTGCTTACCACTGGGATGCAGCGGCAAAGTCACAATCCTGACAGGGGTCTCAGTCACAGCACAGACTGAGGCAGGCAACTATAGCATTGCCTCCGTGGGGTGATGAAGCCTCTGTGCCCTGGGAAGGAAGAGGAGCACAGGCTTAGATCCTGAGGGTCTCCAGTCTTGGTTCCCCCCACACTGGCCAGCCTGCCCTCCTGGGAAATTGCTCCAGTTCAGCCTCAGACCTGCTGAACTGGAACCCACACACTGAACTAGTGAAAAAGATGTCAGCGTGGCCAAGGCCCTCAGCTGGGTGAGGCAGCGTTGGCCACCAGCAAAGAAACCATAAAGGAGTCTCTAACATGCGCCATGGGAAGGATTATCATATGGGCTCTTGCTTTTTATGAAATAGGGAAAGCAGAGTTTTCTAGTTGACTGCATTTTATAGTTTTTCCTCCATTTGTTTGAAAGTTGAACATCTGATCTGGCAGAGACTTCTTACATTCAATTAAAAAAAAGTCTTTGTGCTCCTCCTCCCTGAGCCTCCCACTGTAGAAGGAACCAGAGGGCTTGGTGCATCATTTTGCTGCCACCATCACTACCCGCCATACATCCTAGCCCTTAGCATAAATCTGTTGAAATGCCTTCTAATTTTGTCTGTGCATGCACACCAAGGAAGCTCTTCCTTTTAGGCTTACTAAATCACTTGCTACATTCCCTACAGTCTCTAGTCCTTTCTGAGATCTCTAAGTCTTTCATGGAGCTGGCCTCTATCCATAATACAGATTAATACTGCTGCCTCGAAGCCAAGAAGACAATGTCCTCCAGAGAACCAGAGGACCAGAAACCTGTCCCACTGAGTTTCAAACCTAACACTGCTGTTGCTATTGCCCTGAGGTTCTTGGCTCTGAACCCAGGGGGGCTAGGAGACTCAGAGGCAGAAGCTACCATGTAGAGCAGGGCAGTCAGTTTTTGGTGAGGAAGTTTCACCGGAGATTATATTCACATACCAATTCTGACTTGGCAAGTGTCTTAGTTACTTTCCTATTGCTGTGAAGAGACACCCTGACCAAGGCAACTCATAAAAGAAAGCATTTAATCTCGGGATTTGCTTATAGTTTCAGAGGGTGAGTCCATGACCATCATGGCAGGGATCATGGCAGGAGACAAACATATAGGACACTGCAGCAGTAGGTGAGAGCTTGCGTCTTATTCACAAGTTGGAGGCAGAAAACAAGAGACTGAGCCTGGTGTGAGCTTTTGAAACCTCAGAACCTACCCCCTACGGCACATATCCTCTACAAAGCCACACCTCCTAATCCTACTCAAAACAGTTCCACCAACTGGTGACCAAGCAAAGAATAAATCTAAGATTCTTCCTTTTTAGCAGCCCCCAGGGTTATTTCCCTGCTGTCGGTCCATGGACATTTTCAGTAGCATGATTGGAAAGGAACACCCATGGGTTACATAGCCTTGACTCCATCAACCCTCTCTAAGTGGGGAAGATCAATACTTCCAGGACATGGTTTGCAGAATTTAAAGCTCCCATGGTGCTCTTAGGAAACAGAATGTGCTATGGTCAAGGTTGGGTTGGCCTGGAAAATACTGCATGCTGTATATGTACACCCTTGCAAGCAATGGCTCAGCCAAGTCTTATTCCATTGTGTCCCATTGTGCCACAACAGGATACCCTCTCAGAGTCAGGGGATAGTTAACCCAGAAATAGCCTACATGGTCATTCCAAAGTGTATAACATCTTAAGGCCTTACTCTGGAGTTCTCAAGGTTATTTCTTTAAAAAGAGGCAATGAATCCATCCATTTCCAAGCTCTAAGGCTATGGTCATTTAGTGCACAGCACTAGGGATGCTTTAGCCATTTGCCTTTCAGGAGAAAGGAAATACCCCAACTTTTCCATAACCTTTGTTGCACAGAGGTCACCCCAGTGACTCACAGACCAGCATACACCAACACCTGCCTTCATCAAACATACAGAGAGGATCAAGGAAGCAGAGAGTGACAAGAACTAGCACCAACAACAAGACCTAGCACCTCTGCATGTCTGTCTGTACAGACGCCACACACCAGACCTGCAGGAAGATATTCTTGGCTGACATGATTTGCATATTTTCAGCCACTAAAGCCCCAGCCATATGCCATCCTTGTTGTAATAACTATTTCTATTCAGTAAGGGACCTACTATCACTTACGTGTGGGTCTACCCTCTCAGATATGCCTTCTCTTCCTCCCTTTTTCCAGAAATGCAAGAAGGGCGGTACCAAGTGATCTTTGGATCCCTGGACCTGAGCTCGGGAGGCTGGTTCCACATCAAAGTCGCAGTACTAGAAAAGGGTCTGCAAGAGGGACACTTCCAGTACCAGAATGCTGACACCACAGAAACATGCTGAGGTTAAGGACCAGCTCCATCAAGACCTTACCCATGTAAAGGAAGGCTATCTAACAGGCTGGGAATTTAGCAACAAAACCAGGACTTCTAGTGGGCCCAAGAAAGTTAAGGAAATCTGTTTTTCTATAATACACAATTTCTATCCTAGTCCTATGATGTGTGATTCCCCTCTGTATGCTCTGAATATGTTTTATTACCATTGGTTAATAAAGAACCTGCTTTGGCCTATGGCAGGGCAGAATATAGGAAGGCAGGAAATCCAAGCACAGACAGAGGAGAAAAGAAGGCGGAGTCAGGGAGAAGCCATGTAACCACCCAAGAAGCAAGATGGAGGTAACAAATCATGAGCCTCGTGGTAAAATATAAAATAATAGAAATTGGTTAATTTAAGATGTAAGAGCTACTTAGGAATATGCCTGAGCCATTGGCCAAATAGTGTTATAATTAATATAGTTTCTATGTGATTATTTGGTTCTGGATGGCCAGGAAATGAAATACAGTCTCCATTTCCACATGTATACCCAATACCTACCTACATGCAAACCCTTAGACACCTTCTACTCAATGATCAAAAGAGAGAATTATCACATAATGGCATTAAAAAAGGCAAAAATTGAAAATTCCAGATATGGCTTCTATTGAATACATATTGTATTCACTTCATTGTGAAACCAGAAGTCAGGAGCCTATGTCCTTAGCTACTCATTCCTGGTCCAGGTGTCATGGATGGCAGGTTCTGCACATCTGCTCCACGGTTTAGGGTGCACTTTCTGTCTGATCTGAAAGTAATGGCCCTCTGGTCTTTGCTGTGAAGGCCAGGCTCTGCCTGCCAGATGAATTTCATGGCACTAATAAACATTCACATTACCTGGAACACTTCAAAAATGCTCCATGAAGCATTCCATTTCCTTTTCGGCAAGTCCAGGGAACATTAACTGAAACATACATATGACAGAACTGGCGATGTCATTGCTGGAACCGAAGGAGACTGACTCCAATCAATCTATTTTTATTTGTGGCACTTCATGTTTCACTAAGCAGAGCATAATAGCTACGGTCAATAGAGATGTAGCTGCTTTTTATTTAAACTCATAAATGTACTAACACCCATAAAGGCTTATTTCCTCCTCTGAAAAGTAAAATGTGTATGGAGGAATTGGGATTATTTAGACATCCTCCCAGACATTGTGCCCATCTTTCCAAACGCTGTGTTTTAGAAGGCTGGCAGTAGATGCTGGCAAGCCAAAGAGACAGAGGTAGTAAAGTTGGATGAAGGAGGAGAAAAGACACTGATGTGGTTAATTTTTTGCTTCTTTTGAAGATAAGAAAAGTTAGGAAGGCAGATATGAGGGCAAGAGGGTGCATTGAGAAGTGAGTTCTAGGAGGAAGAGGACAGCCTGACCTTCTGCTCTTCTCCCTCTGCCTGAGTGTTTTGTGGGTTATACAGTCAAGTGCAATGTTGAAGGCGCCACTGCTTTAGGAGACCTGGGTTTTCTACTATCAGGCCAGATATCAGACATCCTTAGCTGCAACCGGGGTACCTGTCTCAACCTTGCTTGGCACTAAAAGCACAGGATTTTAGCTCTAGAGCCAAGCTCTGTGGATTGATGTCTTCATTCTGCCACTTAAAATGGTATGGCCCTGGCAAATGACTGTTCCTATCTGTGTGTCAATTTCCTACTTGGTCTCCAAAGAGATGCTAATGTTACCCTGCTCTCACTCTTTCCTGCATCCTCACTCCTTCCTGTCTGCCAGGATGTGAATACCCTCTTACCTGCTCCCATCTCCATGATGCTCTGCCTCATCATAAGTCAGAAACATCGGCTCCAGCTTTGATGATGAAATCCTCTGAATTTGTGAGACAAAAAAACAAACAAACTCCCTTTAAGACACTCTTATTTGTTATTTTGTCACATCTATTCAAAATTCAACAATGTACCAAGTAGAGTAGGTTTTTCCAGGCTTCTGCTGTGAACTCTTTAGATGTGACCAGTCTCCAGCCTCCTATAAATCCTAAAGTCATATAACCAGTGAGCAGACATGTGGTCGTTTTGAGCAATAGACTCCCGGACTCAACTGGCTTAGTGCTGCAATCAATGGCTCTTGGGGTGGCCAGGTGTTAGGCCTGGGGCCCTCTGACCAGGAAGAGGAGGTGACCCAAAATATCCAACACCTCTTCACTCTGAAAACTGGCTCTGCAATGACAACGCTTTCCCTGTTGGGTATCACAAGCCAGAAAGGCCTCAAGACTTAGCTTACAGTGTAGATTCCTGATGTATGTAGCTTGGCAGGCCTGATAGCCAGTGTCTCATAGGTATGAGGCAGGCAAGCTCGATAAAGACCAGCTGATGTGAAGCTACAGATCTGTTGTGATGTAGCCAGGGGTGGAGGGTTGGTGACCAGAGGGAAAGCTCCTCCAGCCTGCATCTGCTGGGGGGTTTGGATGGGGTGAGAGGAACCCAAGGAATCTTGGGAAGATGGCAGGTTCTATTCTAGTAGTTTCCAGACCTCGCCACTAGATGTTTTTCTTTAAAGCTCGTCTGTTGAGATAACTATGAACAAAGAGACAAAAAAAACTTAGTTGGTAGATGTGTAGACATGGAACCCTGTTCACTGTTAGTGGGGATGTAAAATGGTATAACCATAATGGGAAATGTGAAGATTTGTCATAATTAGGGAATGGAATTACCATATGCTGCAGCAACTCTAACCTGGCATGTATACCCGAGAGGAACTGAGAGCAGGGACATGAACAGACGCTTGTTCACTCACATCCACAGCATTTTCCACAGCAACCAAATGTTGGCATGGCTTGAGTGCTCATGGATACGGGAGGGACTAAGTTAGGTGTCTGCAGACAATGGGAAGGAAAGAGGTTCTGACGCATGCTACAACATGGATGAGCACTGAAGACATACTGCTAAGCAATAAAGCTGAAGCTGTGCCTCCCTGGGGCTATTTTGGGGGCTCTGAAGGACTCTGTGGAGGCTGCATCCAGCTAGCTGGGTGTGAAAGAGCAGTGGGCTTCTGGGCCTTTCCTGGGGACAGAACAGAGGAGGGGACTTTGTTACTGTTGAACCTACCTCTGGGAGAAGCTTTGCCCTCCCAGGACTCCCTGTTTTGGGAGCAACTTGGCGTTACACCAGCCTGAATATCCTTTGGCCTTGCCTACGGGCTGTGCCACACTTGCCAGTTACAGTCTTTGTGAGCTGTGGCTTTCTCTTTCTTGACCTTCACACCCGTACTCCTCTTTTGCTGTCTTCGACCAGATAGTTTCTGTGGATAGATAACCCGAGCAGACTGGCTGCTGTGCTGGTTCTATCCAGGGCTCAGCAGTGTAGGGTCTGAAAGGGGAGCCTGGATCATTAGCTCAGGACAGTAAAGCACTCTTGGATTTCCATCCATGCATTCCAGCAGCCCAGCCTTCTGATTACACAACCAAGAGTTTTAGTAAATTTGAACGAGCGTGGGGTTGATGCCTAAAATGGGGCATGGGAGCTTGGTGTATTGTCTTGGAAATATTTCAGCTGTAAAAAAAACCAGCTCAAAGAAAAAGGAGAGAAAGAAGTAAGAAAAGGAAGGAAGGAGGGAAGGGGGAGGGAGGGAGGAAGAGAGGGAAAAAGAAGAAAGGAAGGAAGGAAAAAAGAAAAAGGAAGAAGGAAAGGAAGGAAGGAAGGAAGAAAAGAAAGAAGGAAGGAAGGAAGGAAGGAAAGAAGGAAAGAAAGAAAAAGAAGAAAGAGTGGTGGTGGTGGTGGAGTTACAGACAACACCGCCTGGATCTCAGTTCTCCAACTGTCCCCGGAATCTTTATATCAACTTTGCATTTCCCCCCTTCCCATTTTGCAAAATGGCTTGTACATGTTCTAAAATGATACTCTTCTGAGCAGAGGCTTCACATTAAAGATGCATGTGAAAGGGGAAAAAAGAAGAAAGTTTATAAAACAGAGCTGCCTCCACTGTGAGTATCCCCGAATGCTGCTGAACGTGTCAGAATGGGTAGAGCTACAGATCCCAGTCAGCCAGGGAGGTGCCCATCACTCCCAGGAAGTGCTCTTGGCCTCAGTGTATATGTCATACCTAAGTAAGCAGAGATCAGCACCCAGTACTTCCACCTCTGCCCTGCTTTGCACCCAACACCAGAACGTTGCTACCAGGCAGTTCTAAAGAATCTTCCTCTAGGGAAATCTGGGTCTTCATATAATGTGGTTTCAGGAGAAGTTGGCATCAGATTATCTTTGTGTGCCCACTACAGAGTACTTGATCATATCTCATGGAAGGTAGATAGGTGGGGGCTCATATTAGACATCTACCCTTTAAAACAAAGTTATTGACTATCTACCGCATGTTAAACCTTATGGAACCAAAATATGAATGGTACAAAACTGTACCATTTGTGACTCTTTGATTACAATGCATAGAAGCTGACTGTTAAATACAAGCCAAGTGGGTGAATCCTAGGAAGGGTTATAGCTTGGAAGAGACAGGCCCTGGAAGAGTCTGCACCTACCCTGTTATCAGGGGTCTTGAAGGATCCTAAAGAATCCAGCCTTTGTCTTTTGTCTTCTGAAGACTTAAACTCCCAATGGAGAATCTGACTGGCCTGGAATTGGCTCAGGTGCTAGGGACTTAGCAGACATATGCATCCTTGGGGAATGGATCATTCCCATAGAAAAGAAAAGCCAGTTTTGAGAGTCAGGTATTTATCCAAATTGACATCTACCACAGAAGACTCTGATTCAGAAACCTCCAGACAAATCCTGCCCTTTCTTGGCCTGGTAAACAAGGATTCCTTTTGGTAGTAGGAGTCTGCTGGTTCATTTCCCGGCCAGCCAGACCCAAGTAATCATGCAAAAACTATATTAATCACAACACTGTTTGGCCAATGACTCTAGCATATTCCTAGCTAGTTCCTACATCTTAAATTAACCCACTTCTATCAATCTGTGTATCGCCACAAGACTGTGGCCTACCAATAAGGTTCCTAAGGTTCTGGCAAGTCCTTGTCCTTCAGAAGCTACATGGCGTCTCCCTGACTCCACCTTCTTTTCTCCTTCATCTCTGCTTGGAATTCCCACCTTACTCTATTCTGCCCTGTCATAGGCCCGAGCAGCTTCTTTATTCATTAACCAATAAAAGCAACACATATAAAGAAGGACTTCCCACATCACCCCTTAGTGTCTCAGTTTCCATGTCTGTGTAATGAACTGTTGGGGCCTCTTTAGAGATTATTTGCTCCAGATGCCTAGAGATGCTTATCCCATCTCCGAACAAAGAAAGCTAAATGAAACCCATTTCCTTCATTTTCAGGCCACTTACAAGACTGGCAAGCCCCACACAGTACTCAGATGTCATGGCAGGGTTGTGGTGGGGGTGGAGGCTCCCTGGAAATTGCTCATATTTCTTTAGGAGCCCTCCTTCAGGACGCTTTGCAGTAGCATCTGTGGTAGGTGAGCCACTGAAGGCTTGTCTCATATCCCCTTTGATCTGCTATCAATTGCTTATGCGGTCATCTGTTTTTCCCCTTCTGGACAGTGTGACTGGCATTTCTGTTGTAAGTGGGTCACAGCCTAAATAGGTCATTTTGGTTTCCTAAATGTGGCAATCCTGAGAAAGGCTGAGCGGGGGTAGGGGAGGGAAGAGTACATCACATCACTAGGGTAGGAAAGGAGAGGGGAGGGCGAGCTTGGGGTCCTTCTCCTACGGGTGTGGAAATCTGATGATAGGAGCTGGAGGGAGAGATGGCCATGGGCTTTGAACCAAGTGGAAGATGATGTGTGTAAGAATATCCTACTTCTGTCTGACTTGATCTGTGATGATGATGAGAACAGACAAGGACTCTGGGTCTTCTAGCAGCTGGAGACATGGGAGAGGACCAAGGAAGGAGGAGGGAGGGTGAGGGGGGGTTTAAAGGTGGAATCATGCACCTCAAATTCACATATTGAAATCTTAGCCCCCTATTCCTCCAAATAAAACTGCATTTGGGGTTACAGTCTTTAAGGAGACTATGAGGTAGAAATGAGGTCATTTGAATGGAATCTATGCCAATATGATTTGTGTTCTTACAAGGAGAGGACATTTGGACACAGGCACATGCCCAGAAGAGACCACTGTTGACAGGGAAAAGGCAGTGTTCTGTGAACCAAGGAGAGCGGCTCGGAAGGAACCAACCCTACTGTGTTAGCTGCTTTTCTTGTGCTGTGACCAAGGACTTTACAAAAGCAACTTAAGGAGGAAAGGGTTTCCTTTGGGTAGGGTTTGAGGGAGCTGTCTACCTTGGTAGGGAAGACACAATAGCTAGAGTGTAAGGTGGCTTGCATGGCGTCCAAAGTCACAAAGCAGAGAGATGACGACGATGCGAATGTTCACCAGGCTCTCCACCTTGTCCATTTTTATTCAGTCTGGGCATCTGGCTGAAAATAGGGTGGGGCTTCTCTGGAAACTCCCTCACATATATGTCTCAAATGGTGGAATTTTAAATCCAGTCAAGTAGGAAGTGAAGATTGATCATCACATCTACTGACAGCTAGTCTTTAGGATCATGAGGAAATACTTCTATTATTAAACTTACCCAGCCTGGAGAGATTTGTCATGGCAAACCTTGTGGACAGACACAGGTTGCTACCACCTGTGAATAAACTCTTGGCTTTTTAGATTCTCTTAGGTTTTGAGGGATGTACTCTTGGAATGTATTGGTCTTGAGCTGCTGGGAAGAGCTTCCATGCTCTCCTCCCTGTAGGAATTTCCCTACTTGATGAGGTAGTCCAGACAGACAGGCGGGCTGGCCTCCTTGGACAATCCTTGGAACTTTGGCCCCCCTGCTGTGTAGCCTAGCAGACACTCACTCCATAGGGTCATGCCTTGACCACCAGTTCCTTGAGGAGGAGACTGCTCATTTGTTTCCCAGTTGCTCAGACTCAAATAATCACACAGAAACCATATTAATTACAACACTGCTTGGCCAATGGTGCAGACATATTTCTAGCTGCTCTTATATCTTGAATTAAGCTATTTCTATTATTCTTTGTATCACCATGAGGCTGTGGCTTACAGTGTTAGGTTCCAGCAACTGCCTCCTTTGGCATTTATATGGAGTCTCACTGACTCCGCCTACTCCCTCTATATATAATTATGTTCAGATTTTCCACCTGGTTTTATTCTGTCCTGCCATAGGCCAAAGCATCTTTATTCATCAACCAATAAAGCAACATATATTCAGAAAGATATCCTACATCAAGCTCCCCTGAGAAATGGCCCATCACTTTATTTTTATAGGCAGGAGAACTGGAATTTCATGTGTCACTAAGCTAGAGGCTTGCTGAATTTCTTGTAGCCATCTTAGACAGTTACCCAGATCTCAGAGTTCGGACCTTAGACCACTTTCACAGCCACGCAGAGTGATTAAGGACACTAGAAAAAAATGTCCCAGAATATCTGTCTGATTTGCAAAACTTCTGAAATTTCAAGTTTATTCAGCTCTTCACGTTAGGGCCCTCTGACATGACCTGGGAGGGCCATGAAATACTTCCCCTCGCTTCTAAACATTTAAAAACTCAATATCTAACTGCCCATTATTATCTACAGCTTAGTGTACACTATAATTCCAGAACTCATGAGCTGAAGCAGGGGGATCAGGAGACCTAGGCCAGTCAGGCGTGTGTCAAGGCTGTCTCAAAAAAACCCAAGCCTTTATCCATCATCATCAGTTGATGGAAACCTAGGCTGTTTCCAGTTTCTATTCACAATGAGCATGGAGGAACAAGAATCTCTATAGTGATATGTAGAATTTTTCGGGTATATGCTCAAGCATGCTCTAGCTGGATTTGGTAGTGGATCAAGTTTTATCATTCTGAGAAAACCTCCACGCTTATTTCCAAAGAGGCAGCACAAGTCTGTGTGCCCACCAGCAATACATAAGTGTTCCCTTTCTCCCATAACTCGCCAGAACATACTGTCACTTGTTTTTATTGATCTTGGACATTCTGACTTGGGTAAGACAAAATCTCATATTTCCCTGATAGCTAAGAAGGAAGTTTTAGTCATTTGAGTTTCATATTTTGAGAGCTCTCTGCTTAGTTCTATACCCCATTTTGAAATTAGTTTGTTTTCTTGATGGCCAGCTTTTCATTCTTTACATATTCTAGAAACTAATCCTCTGTGAGATACATAATTGGTAAAGATCTTTTCCTGTTGTATGTACTACTACTTTATTTGAATGAGTCTGTCCTTTGCAGGAACAGAAGCTTTTTGGTTTCATAAGGTGCCAATTATTAACTGTTGATTTTAATGCCCATATTATTGGTGTCCTGTTCAGAAAGTCCTTCTGGTGACAACAAGTTCAAGTCTATTCCCTACTTTCTCTTCTCTCAGCTTCAGGGTATCTTGTCTTACATTGAATTCCTTGGTCTATCTGGAGCTGATTTTTGTGTAGGGTGAAGGATAAGAATTTACTTTAATTTTACTACATGCAGCCATATGGTTTGACCAACATTATTTGTTGAAGATGCTGTCTTTTCTCCAGTGTGTATTTTTGGCTTCTTTGTAAAAAGTCAGGTGTCTGTAGCTGTGTGGAATTACATCTGTGTTGTCTATTCCATTGGTCAATACATTTATTTTTAAGATAATGCCATGCTGATTTTATTAATACAGCTTTGTAATACAACTTTAAATCAGGAATGACTTCAGCAATTTTTATATTATTCAGGGTTGTTTTATTTATCTTGTGGTTTATGTGTATTGTGTATAAAGTTTAAGAGGTTTTTTTAATCTCTGTAAATATGGATAATGAGAAGGGGTGGATTTATACAACAGAATATCATTCAGCTATTAATAAGAACAAAATTATGGAGTCATCATATAATGTGGAAGCAATATCCCAACTAGGAATCTTAAGCCACCAAGTAAACTCCCAGTGCCAGAATGGGTTACATTTTGTTGAGTTGTTGGCCAAAAGGGTCCCACATATACCTGTACCCCACCAAATATCATAGCTATTGCTTACTCTCTGCAGCATGACAATAAGGCCCTATTTGTGAAGACACTACTTACTTATGTTATTAAACATAAAGAAATTGAACTTGTGCCCAATCTTTACTAGAATCTTTACCCTCACTGGCTAGCATTCATGGTGCAGGAGGGTACCTTGCACACTGCTGGAGGACAAAAGTAATCATCAATATTGCCCAGCTATAAACCCTGTGGTCTACAACAGTGATCTGCCCTAAAAGATATACTGGCGCGATAGTGGTACAAATGTCACAACAATAGAGAGTCACTTTTTGTTTGGATTTAAGGCACACTCCATGAGATGAAACTCAACACTGCCTAAGTGGCCAAGAGCCTGAGACTAGATACATCACAGGCCCTAGGCGGGAAACCTACTACTATTTTTCTGGTAAGGGAACACAGCAATTAAATGACTCCTAGTGACATACCATCAATGTCCAAAGGTTAATGTATTGCTCAACCTTCATCAAAGAAGCTTCTTCTTGCAGTAGATAGAACCTAACAGAGACCCACAGCTGGGCATTGTGCAGAGAAAGATTTTGGAGCACTTGGTCCTGAATAGGATGTCTCTATCAAACTCCTGCCTCCAGGCTCAGAGATCTCTGTGGAAGAGGAAGGAGAAAGATTGTAGGAGCCAGAGATGGCTGATAACTTCAAGAAGACAATGCCTAACAGGATAGATACATGTATGTGACTCAAAGAGGCTGGTGACAGTATGCACAAGCCCTGCACAAGGTCAAACCAGACAGAATTCCAGCACTGAGAAGGGGAGTGGGCACAAAGGCATACCCTAATCAAGAAGCTATTTGTGACTGAAACCTGCTAGGAAAGGGAAAACCAATTTTCTCCAATGTCTTGTCACTGTGTATATCAGCCACATCCAGGGCAGGCCCCATGTCCAGGAGTAGTTGGCCAACATAAAACAGACCCCATTTCTCTCTCTCTCTCTCTCTCTCTCTCTCTCTCTCTCTCTCTCTCTC
>LOJH01002303.1:0-14754 GCA_001685095.1 Ellobius talpinus | reverse complement strand
TCTCTCTCTCTCTCTCTCTCTCTCTCTCTCTCTCTCTCTCTCTCTCTCCTTAAACTCATGGCAAGTCTCCCAAGAGTTGGAATTATTTTGCATGTGTGGTGGGGGTATATCTTTATAGAGAATTATTTGCATCACTCATCTGCTTTAGAGTGAGTTTTAGCCATTTGTGTCTTTGAGAAACTTTAACCATTTTGCCAAAGTTATCGAATTTATTAGCATGAAGATACTCATATTACTTTCTCATAGTGCTGTTATATTTAGAAGCTTTGAAGAGGTCATCTGTCTCTCTTATTCCTTTTTTCATTTTTATTAGGTTTTTTTGAGAATGCTGTGCTATGATATATTTCTCTCCTCCTCATCCCCTCCCAGGTCCACCCATCCACCCCTACCCACACAACTTTGTGCCCTTTTATTTTAGTCTAGCAAGTCCAGTCTGGCTGTTCATTCATTCTTGCATGTACATGCTTCCTCTGGAGAGTGGTCTGTGTCTTTTTTCTTTCACAATCAGCCTGTCCTTTGAGGCTTGGAAATTTTATCAGTTAAACAATTTATTGTTTTAAAGAACTAGCTATTGTTTTCATGGATTTTCCTCTTTTAAAATCTCTAGTGTCATAGGTTTCACTTCCATCTCTATTACTTTATTTCTATGCTAACCCTAGGTTCAAATTACGCTTCTTTTCCTAGTTTATTACAGCAGAAGCCTAGGAGATAGATGTAGGTTCTTCTTTCCTTCTCGATACAAGTGCTTGGTGCTCAGTGAGAGGCATACCTCTAAGTACCACCTCCGGGGAATTCCATAAATTTTATGATGTTCTATTTTTACTTGCACTCAATAATAAATACTTTCTACATTGTCTTTTCATTGCTTTGTTGACTTAAAGATGTCTTAATGTATTATTAAGTTTTCAAATATTTGAGTACTTCCCAGAAATCTTTAGAACAACGGCTTTAGATTTAATTCCATATGAACAGAGAACATACTTTGTGTGTGACTTAAATAATTTTAAGCTTCCTGAAGCATTTGTTTTGCAATGCAGAATATATTCTATCTTGGTTAATGTTCTATGTGTACTTAAAGAAGAGGTGTATGTATCCTGCTGTAGGGTACAGTGCTCTCTGAATGTCAACTAGGCCAAATGGGGCAGTGATGTTATTAAAATCTTCTATATTCCTACTGATTGCCATCTACTTGTCCTATCAATTACTGGGAGAGAGAGGCATGGAAACTTACGCCCATGTGTGCATTTGTCCATTCTCCTTACAATTCTATCATATTTTGCTTGAATACTAGATGTTAACTATTTGGGATTACATCCCTTTACAAATTTATTCCTTTATCACAGTGAAATGATCTTTACATCTCATAATAGTATTTCCTCTGAAATCTACTTCTTGGGGGCACAGGATTCTAGCTCAGTAGTGGGACATGGGCTTTGCATGCTCTGGATTCAGTCCCCAGGACCCCAAATCCCTAAACTAACCAACTAAGAACCTTGCATCAAGGCATGGATGCATCTCAACTCAGCAAGCTGGACCAGTCTTAGAGCTTACCTCACTCATGCGTTTTTCCTTTTCCAGCACTCACTGGCTCTGTATCTTGAAAATCATTTTCTTTCTTTTTTAATTTCCTTTCCTTGCTTTGAGAAAGAGAACGCATCTGATCACTGTTGTTCTATCTAGGATGAAAGCAAAGATTTTTGGATAGTATTTTTCTTCTTAAACACTGTTTTCCAGTTTTATTTTTAATTGATGAAATTATGTGTATTTATAGAGTACAATGTGATACTTGGATACACGCATATACATTGTGAAATGGTTAAATGAGGCTGATTAGCATATTTTTACTTCAAATACTTATTTTTTGTGGTAAGAACATTTAAAACACCTGAGATTTATATTAACCATAGTTACCATGCTACACAATAGGGCACAAGAGCTTGTTAGCACAGCCATTGAAACTCTATCCTATTTATACCTGAAGACCTGAAAAGCAACTCATCTTTTTACCATAGGCCATGACTCTAAAAAAAATCATTATTACTGTGGCTCACTTTCATTTCTGAAATTTCTTGTCCCCTTTACTCACTTTAGTCTGCCATCCTCAAAAGAAGGAAGAAAGGATGGGTAAGTTTAGTGATGGAGGATAGGTCCTGGAGTAAGGATAGCAATGTGACATTTTAACATTTCGACCCCTACTGCCTAGCACACATCCATGTTTGGTGGGAGGAAAATGGAACTGAGAAGGTTACTGCTTGGATTGGTCCATGGAGTTTTGGACTTTTAGGCTAAGTAGATCTTTCTAGGCACCCTCCAACCTTTAGAGTCTAAAGATTAGCTATAATTGAAACTCTCTACAATCCCAAGCCCATTATGTAACTGAAAATATTGTTGGTTTCTATGCATGCTTTCTCATCAAATTTAATCTTTTAGGTTCCTAATATGCTATTGACTAAATTGTCCCTCTAGCTCTTGACTCTTAGTGCAGTATATATGGAGATAGAAAATAATCAAATCTTGAAGGTGGGGAGCCCCCAGGAGTGGGTTAGTGCCCTTGTAGTGGCATGAGTGAGGTAGTCTCTCAACCCTAAGGGGACACAACAGGGAGGCAGTTGTTGGAGACTCAGCAGACACTGGGTAAGACCTGCACTACCATCTTGACTTTCTGACATTTAGAACTGTGAGAACTATATTTTGGTTATGTAAGTTACCTAGTCTATGGGGTTTTGTTGTAAGACAGAGAGTGTGTCTAAGGCTGTCTCCTTAGCTAGCCCACCTCAAGGTCGCTTTAATTCCTGGCCATAGTGTCTTCCTGCACTCCTCTGCCCACTGGCTTTCTTAGACCTGAGAAGCAGCACTCTTCCCACCTTCTCAAGAAAGAAGACAGGAAAACAACACCTTTGAGTTGCAAGTGAGGGATGAGAATTGGTGGCCCAGCATCCCAGCCCTCTCCCACAGGGGACCAGTCCTGCTGTGTGTACTACCCAGTCTCTCAGGAGGCTCCCTGTTGGTGTGGAACCCTAGTTTTCCTCCAGTGGTGACCTGCACACGGGCACCTCTCTTTAGTGCCTTCCTCCCCTGTATCATTTCTCCACACCCTTACTGTGTTGTATAAGATTGTGCTTCAAACAAACTGCTTGTGTTCAGGGTCCTGCTCCCGGGAATGCATTAGGGAAGTCTAAACTGAGGCAAGTGATTGAGGAAAGTTCTGGAACTTAGAATGTTGTTTACCCCTTACTCAGATGCAAACAATATGTGAGGGAAAGAAGCAGGAGAAGGGCTTGGCTGGGGGTGTGGAGAAAGTCTTACCTTCCAGTCAGCTCACATCCATGGTGGTCACAGTGACATCCGTTCTATATTTCAAAGATGGCAGACCACCAGCCTGAAAGAGGCCTAGCTGACTCTTGTTCTTGAGCGAGCCTTGTTAATATGTATATAGGTATGATAAGCCTGGAGACTTCAATCAAGAGAGAAATGGTTGGCCTGAGACCTGTCGCTGGGCTTGACAGTTCATTTTCTGGTAAGAACATGGGTTTGTAAGGTACACTATGACCTCTGTGTGTGGATCTATTTGGGAACTTAAGCACCATGTAAGATGTTTTAGTTAGGGTTAGTGTCTTATTTTCTTGCTCTACTGTGTAAATTAATTCTTGAATGGGTAATACATAGTAGGCCCTACTGTCTACTGGGTATGTTTCAAGGATCCCCGTAGATTCTCAAAGAGCATATAGTATCAAAAATCACATGTAGCATGTTTTCCCCTTGAAATGCATACCCCAATTAAAGTTCAACCAATAAATTAAGCACAGTCAGAGATTAACAACAAAAATAAAATGGAGCAATTATAACAACACATTGTGATAAATTTGCCGGAATCATTACTCTTTGGGCCTCTATTAAAGGAGGCTTGAACATAAGCATTGTGCTGCTTTGACTATTGGTTTGACTGAAACAGCTCCTATGTGGCCAACATAGGTGGGAAGTGTGTACAGAGTAGATACAATAGACAAAGGCATAGTTTACATCCTCCTTGGAATGGAATGGAAACCATGGAATTTTCTAACACTACTTAGAACTTTCTACTTCATGCATTTGAACCTTGTCTGACTGTGGATAGCTGAAACATTAGGAATGGAAATTGCTTGTAAAGGGGACTACTCTACCCAAATGGTTCAATGTATTTGCCTCCCTGCCATCAGCCACCCAATGATAGCTCCAACCCCAAGCACCTCTCTCATTAGTTTCTTAGATAAGCTTCCAAAGGTTTTTGTATGCAAGTAGATAGGAATGATTTGTTTGCTCTGTTCTGTTTTGTTTTATAATTGAAGTAATCACATTGCACCTAGTTTTCTGCTACTTTTTATTATTTATCTTAGCAACATTTTCATGTTTGTTGACAGACAGCATCTTCGTTCTTTAATAGCTTCAGAGAATCGTGCTGTGTGTCCTGTTCGGCAATTTTTCTAACCAATCCTTGTCTCTGGTGAGTTGGGTTGTTTCCAATAGCTTCTCAATCTAGTGCTGAACTATTGCTTCAATTAATAACCTTATACATATGGTATTTTGCAAACAGATGAGTGTATTTTTAGGATGAACTCCCCGAAATAGAACTGCAAAATCATGGAGCTTATTCATTTATAATTTTGATAGATTTTGCTATCAAATTGTCCCTCGCCAAGGTTGCATAGGTGCCTATTGTCACCAGGAATGTATGAGAGAACTGTTTCCTCACAGCTTCATCCACAAAATACAGACTCAAGCGCCTGGAGTTATGCCAATCTGATGGGTGAAAAATAGTATTGAGTCTATTTTAATTTGCATCTCTCTCATTACAGTGGGAATAGAGCATCTTTTCAGAGGTGTAAGAAGCACTGCACTTCCATTTCAGCAAACTCTAACACCCTTTTCCCACTCTTAAATGGACTTTATTTTTATCCATTCTGCTATTATTTTTGTCAGATTCTCATAGTTCCTTATATATTAGGAATATAGGCTCTTCATGTTACGAGCGGGAGGATTTTCTGCTGATTATTATCTGTCTCCTGACAATGCTATGACTTCTTTCTTTGTGCATGCAGAAGTTATTTTTTATTTAAAGAATTTAGTGTTTCATATATGTCAGGTCTCCTAAGATGCCTTCTAGATTTTAAAACTAGTTTAGAGTAGTTACTTTAACTTGGTAGGCTTAATATAGCATCAGAGTCAGTTTGGCTTTCTAAAGGATGCTGTAATTATATAGGTCACCAAGGTGCTCTTCCAAGTGCCTTTGTTCTAAAACCCCTGCATCCTCCTCCCCTCCAGCTTCCAATTATGGAGCAGGATCAGGTGAGAAACCGTAATTCATACTCAGGTGTGACAAACTGGTAGAATTAACTTCCCTAAAGACATTGCTATTTGAAATAAGGAGTGACTCAGGGGAAGTGACTTTCAAATTGCTAGAAAGTTAGGAGACATGGGAAAGCCATGGAGGGCATTGGAGGCATGGGAAAGCCGTGGAGGGCATTGGAGGCATGGGAAAGCCGTGGAGGGCATTGTAGTAAGTGCCCATGATGACTGATCTGCCTCCAGCGCTGGCTTCCTAGAGTCCACTGTTGTATCTAGATGCCAGAAATCGATTTTGGAAGGGAGATCACTTTGGGGCTGGGCTCCGTTTCCGATGATGTCTACAAGGGCTAACATTGGGCTGGAAAGTGGGGAGTCTGCAGCAGCAGTAGGAAAGATTGATTGCAATAATGTCCCTTGTTCCCGATCTCTTTCTACCTGTCCATCTTTTCCCTTCTTTCAATTCAGTCCTATCCCCTTGACCAGGGGACCTGGGGAGTAGGGCTGGATAGGGAGACAGTTTTGTGCAGTTGTGCCAGAAAAGGGAAGTTTGTGTTCATAGAGACTGTCTGTCAATGGCTGTGTGGTTATCACATGCCGCTTGGTCTTCCTTCCCTCAATACTCTCACTTCTAGTAAGAATGTTCAACTTTTTTTCTTTTTTTCTTTCTTTTTTGCACTTGCTAGGCAAGCACTCTACCACTGAGCTAAATCCCCAGTCCCAAAAATGTCAAGCTTCTTAAAGAGCATAATGTTCAGGCTTCTTTGTCTTCTGGTTTGGTTTGGGCATCTTAATTGGAAGTTAAGAAGCAAGAACATTGAAAGTCCTCAGACATGCTTTATGCCTGGCTTCCTCAAACATGCTTTATGGCTGCAGGAAGGGCAATCAGACTCTATTTTTGTTGGCGATCTCTCTCTTGGGACCTCAGCTCTGCTTGGCCCATGCAGTCATCGTTTGTGAAGTGAGGAGTGAGGGGTTTCATGTCATTGATTATAGCACCGGTGGCCCACACTTAAGGACTTAAAGGGTCGATGAGACAAACATTCTCACTAGAGTGTTTTTTCATGAACATTACAACATCACTTAAGAAATAAGCAATTTTGAAGGTCTTAGGCAGGTCTCTAGCCCCTTTGGCTATCCCAGAGTTTCAGTGTTGCTGATGCTGAGACTCTGAGTTCAAGGTATTTCTCATAACAGTGAATGACAAATGAAGTACATGGTAAGTTCATTAGTTTCTTTGTGTGTTTGTGTACACATGTTTGAGCGTGTGTGTACATGAATGTAGAGGCCAGAGGTCATGTTGGGTGTTTTTCTCAGTCACCTTCCACCCTAGTATTTAAAATACTGTTTCTCGCTGAACTTGGAGCTCACTGATTCAGCTAGCTTAGCTGGCACGTGAGTCCCAAGGATCCTCCTATCCTTGCTTCCCCAGTCCTGGGATTGCAGGCACACACCACTGCATCTGGTTTTTGACATGGGTACTGGAGACAGAACTTGGGTCTTCATGTTTGTCCAGCAAGTACTGTATCAACTGAGACGTGTCTCCGGCCCCCAAGTAGCTCTGTTTCTTGGTCTGTTTGCTCCTGAGATCCTGGGAAGCCTTGGGGCTCAAAGTCCATATAGGTTTCTGTGACCATTTCTTCTGGGGGCTGTGATCTTTGGCAGTGTGAATTGTGTAAGACAGGAGAACTAAGGTTGAGTCTGATGCTTTTCTGTAGCTCTGCTGTGGAAAGCTTCCAAGGGTAGGATTGTAGTGGCATTTCATTTGTATTTTAATAAATAAAGCTTGCCTGAAGATCAGAAAAGTAAAAGAGCTGCACTGGCCAGCCTCATAGACAAAGCAGCAATGACACACACTTTTAATCCCTGTAGCCCCAATGACACACACCTTTTATCGCAGTAATCACACTAGCTTGCCATAGAAACAAGGTGGTAGTGATGCACGCCCTTAATCCCAGAACTAGAGAGTATTATAAAATGGGAGGAGACAGCTCTNCATTTCATTTGTATTTTAATAAATAAAGCTTGCCTGAAGATCAGAAAAGTAAAAGAGCTGCACTGGCCAGCCTCATAGACAAAGCAGCAATGACACACACTTTTAATCCCTGTAGCCCCAATGACACACACCTTTTATCGCAGTAATCACACTAGCTTGCCATAGAAACAAGGTGGTAGTGATGCACGCCCTTAATCCCAGAACTAGAGAGTATTATAAAATGGGAGGAGACAGCTCTCAGCCTCAGTCTCATTCTGAGGTTTCCTGGAAGCAGGATCACCATTTTCAAACTGAGGTTGAAGCAAGAGCCAGTGTCTGGATGCATTGTTTTTCTGGACTTCAGGTTGAACCCCAATATCTGTGTCTGAGTTTTATTGATCATGTTTCCTACATGTACCTATGTACATGAGTGTGCCCATGGGGAACAGAGGTTCATATCAGGTATATCTCTCAATTGTTCTCCACGCTATTTGTTGAGACATCTCTTGCTGATTCAGCTGGTCTAACAGCCACCCTACCCTGAATATCCCCTATCTCTGCCTTCCGGATTACAGATGGGCCACCACACCTATCTGGCTTTCGCATGGGTCGTCAGGATCCGAACTCTGGTCCTCACACTTGCACAGCCAGCACATTACCTGCTGACCCATCTCCCCTGAACAATATGTAGTAGCACTCTTGCAGTAAAGAACAGCAGCCGCAAACTGGAACTTTCGGTCAGCTCTGCAAATGTGACAGGAAGCAATGGGTACTCCCAGGTAGGCTGTGTGGCTGTGCTGTGGCATTTGGTAGCTCACACAGATGCAACACAGCTTGGTGTATGATGGAATCAGCCTAACCCCACCATGAGCCAAGGCTCCTATTCTTATTTAGAGCTGTCTTCTGCGAGTGGTGTGGCTAACGGCAGGAAGATGCTCTCTGTGTTCTGATTCTGATTTCTTAGCTAGATTAAGCACCCAGCTCTTAGCACTGGACCACCTGTATTCAAATCACAGCCCCATGTTTAGTGATCAAGCATTGTGGGGCAGCAAGTGTCAGAAACACTTGTTCAAGGCCTGAAGTTAAAGCATAAACTCCAGGACCCTCTGGAGTCAGCCTTTCCTCCAGCACCTCACGTTTCTCACCTCATCAATGCTATGGAGATAACAGGACCTGTTTTTTTTGGAGTTGCTATGATAGTTAAATTTTAAAAATTTACATAATGTGCTTAGCTCTGGGTCTGGCATTTGTTAAGTCTCAATGTGAGCTGCCACCAGCATCAGCGTGCCAGACACCTCTCATGTGATGCCTCTGTTTAGTCTCCTTTTCATTCCAGCCGCTGCTGCAGCAACAAGTTCATTGACCCCACTGTCAGGGTCACACAGGTGTGATCTGAGAACCCAATAACTTTAGATCCGTGTCAGGGCTCCTCATCTCCCACCCCAAACATGTTGCTCACACGAAGAAGAAAGCCTTTTGCTAACATGCATGAACATATGCACTGAAATCACAGGAGAGTTCACACCATGGGAGGACCTTCCACCACTGTGCTACGGCAGAACATCGTTCTTTACAAAGATAAGATGAGGTCCTCTCCCAAGACTATTTAGTCCCCTCTCTGTTGACATGGCCAAATACCACGTACCCCTTAGCTTGCAAAGGATACAGGTTTATTTGGGTCCCAATTCCAAAGCTAGAAATTCCAAGAGCACAATGCCAACCACTGGCGAGAGCTTAGTTACTACATTGCATAGCAGAGGGCACCTGATGAAGACAGCCTACAGAAGAAAGAGACCCACTGCCTTTTATAAGAAACTATTTGAACATAAACTATGCAGTTTCTCATTTCAGTGGCAGAATGCCTAGCAAAAGTGATGGTTTGGATTTATTCCATCTTCTCGTTTGAGACTCCATTATGTCGGGGAGGACAAGGCAACAGGAGCTTGAGGCAGCTGGTCTCATTGCCTCTGAAGTCAGGAAGCACAAATCAATGAATACTGGCAATTAACTTTATTTCTCTTTTTCTTTAGCCCAGGACTCCACCCCGTGGAATTGCACTGCCCACTAAAAGTGAGTCTTCAACCCTCAGTTACACCATCTCAGTTACACTCCCTCAGAGAGATGCCCACGGTTTATCTCCTAGAGGATTGTGGTTTCTGTCAAGTTGGCAATCAATATTAATTAGCACAAACCATTGACTTATTAACCTACTAATGAATGGGCAGGTGATGTCATTCATGAAGGAAACCCTTCATCAGCCTATCACTTTCCAAAGGTCTCATTTCTCAAATACTATTAACACATAGCTTTGGGTATGAAGTTTCTTACATGTGAAACTTGGGGAACACGTTTAAACCACAGCACCTTTCTGTGGGACTTTGCATGGATATAGAGTCTCTGCAAGTATCTAATCAGAATAAGGTCACCCCTGAGTAAACTCATTCCTAAAGCCGGTCACTAGTGTCTTTCTAAAGAGGGGCATTTGAAGACACACAGAAGAGAGACTCGGCTGTGTAAAGACAGAGCGATATCTTTTTAAGACAAAGAATGTCAAGGGCTGCCAACAACCACCAGATTCAATAAAGAAGGACCTTTCCTGAGGGCCCTTAGAGGAGACATGGCCCTGCCAACTACTTGATTTCAGGCCTCCAGTCTCCAGCACTATGAGAGGATGACTTCCGTTGCTGAAGCCACCAGGCTGTGATCACTCATTTTAGCAGGAATACCTATGGGGACTGGAGTGTGTGGTCACATGCTTCTTCCTGAACAGGTTACACTGAAACACACTTCATACAGCTCCCCAGATGTCTCGTGGGGTCTGTTGTCCAATTACCAAAGCTGAGACCAATTCATAATACATCTTTGCATTGATTCTTAGTCCTCCCTTCCTTGGCTCTTTCTTCCTCCAGCTCCGTGGAAAGAGAGTCTCAGTTTATCCTTTTTTTCTCTGCTGTTACTAAAAAATACAGAATATCTTGGTTCTTCTGTGACTTAACCAGCTCACATTTTCCCAGCAGCCTGACCCCAATCCCCCATCTTAAACATTCCCAGGCACTGATCTAGATGTTTCTGTCATTGCCTAAGATAGGACCAGTAGTAACTAACCCCAACCCTGAGCCAAATTCCTCAAACTTCCATGCAGTTTCTGACACCTAACCCCCTCACTGTAACCATAACTACAACAGCCCTTTCTCCCCACGAGGACCTGCAAGAAAGTTCCCCTATTAATGCTTTCAACTGACCTCTTGGATTTCCGTGTCCTTTTCTTTAGAATCCCAGTTAGTCCTGTCCCAAGACAATCAGCAGAATTCCCTTCAGGCAATTCCCTTGCCACCACTTTGAGGATGACTCTAGCCATAGGTTCAGTCAGACCAGGGTCAGATACCAGACACTTAGTTGACATTCCATAAATATTCATTAAGTAAATAAATAAATGAAAATGTCAAAGAAGACTCAATCCTGCCGAGACATTTTCAATCAAACGGTCAAAATAAAACGAATACAATAAAAGAAAACAAATTAGAGGCACATTTGGAGGATAAGGAACTTAAAATTCCCAATATCCTCACTCAGCATGCATAAGGCTGAATAGCCAGTTAGTCAAGTCTCAGTGGCTTTGATCCCTGCCTCCCTCTGCCCACATATTGGGTAGGGTTCTCAACAGCAAGCCACAGAATCCATTCTGGTGGCTCAAGAAACGAGGGCATCGCTATTAAAGATAAGATGCAGGGGAGTTTATAGACCTCCTGTGAGATGTAGTCTCAGAACAATACACAATCACATCATGAGGGTTTCTCGAGGAATGTATATCCCAGAGAGAACACAACGGCCACCATTCTGCCTCCTTTGGCTAAGTAAACTGGTTTTCCTCTGTAATCTGAAATTTAGGAAATCCATGAAGCCTCCTTGACCTTAGGGAGGTGCTTTTCATCCACACATCACTGTTGTTGAGTCAAGTACAAGAAACCGAGCCCACCACCTCTCTCTTACCCCTTGGTCTTCAGTTAAAATCCTAAGCCCTTTAGGGAAAACCTGATTGGTATCCCATTTCAAGACTTACAGTCTCAGTCCACTTTGCACCACTATAACCGAATCTCAAGAGACTGGGTAATTTCTAAATAAAAGAAATTTACTTATCATAACTCTCAAAGCTAAAAGAAGCCAAAGTCAAAACGGCAGAATCTGATGAAGGCCGTTTTGCCACATCATCCTATTGTTGGAGACCAGAAAGGCAAAGGAAAAAGAGACCAAACCACGACTTCAAGCCCTTTTAAAGTCGGCATGAATCTATTGGTGACAGTGGAGCCTTCGTGACATAAAGACCTCACATTAAGCCCCTCCTACCAGCACTATCATCAGAACAAAAATCTCCAGTGCAAGCTTCCTGGGGACAGACATTACTAAAGTCCTCAAGCCTACCTATTCTAGCCCAGGATCACTGATGTCCAAAGTCTGGTTGGTGGACAAGCAGTGTCAAAATTACCCAGAGCTTGTTAGAATTGCAGAATCTATGGCTCCATCCAAAGACGCTGAGCCAAACTCCAAAGGAGAACATAACCCCTAGGTTAGTCACGTTAAAGCTAGAAACTCCAGTGTTCTCTGCTCTGTTCTAAGGGTGTTCAAGTCTAGCTAGTCGTTAGAATGCCATAGAGAATATTTTTAAAATAGATTCCAAGATATCATTCCTCATAAATATATCTAACAGACCTGGGGTGTTGGGATAGGGTCTAGGCATCTTTATTTGCACGTTTAGGTTTGTTGAGAGGTTTTGTGTTTAGCCATGGCTGGAAGCTGCTATTGGTTCTGGTCTTTCAGTAACCACCCTTATCCACTTGGCAGCGATTCGGTCTTGGGACTCCCAAGAAGTTAGACTCCAGGGAGCATGGCAAGTCACTCAAGGAACCTGCAAACTCTGCCCATTCCAGCCCCTATCCAGAGTCAGCAGATCCAAACCGAACTCCCGAAGACCTTAGAGAGCCACAGCAGAGAGACAGGATGAGATGCATGCTGGTGCTTAGCTCCCTTCCTCAATTTGATTCAGTCCAGAAGCCCCAGCCCATAAAACAGTACCACCCATATTCAGGGCAAGTCTTCCCTTCGTGGTTAAACCTTTCTGGAAACACCCTTATAGACACACCCAGGGGAATGTTTCCATGGTGATTCTAAACCCAATTAGCAAATAAAGTGAAGCTAAAGATTAGAATTAACTGTCACAATGACACCACAACCCCACAACATCCTGCCCTTACACAGATACAGCCAATAGCCCTGTGCCCAGCTTCTGCACTCTGACTCCAAGCTTCAGGGTCTTGCAGGCTGCAGGATTTAGGAGCAGATGTCCCCCTTGCACATGGCTAGACTTGGATCTCAGTAGTGATTGACAAGCACCATTGACCAGGATGGTTGTGTAGCTGTGGAGAACACAAAAGACTGTATCAGCTCCCACTCCCATCCAATCTCCACTGGCAGAACAATTACCACTCCTTGAGGCTAGGGAGAACAGGAACACTGTGGGCCCATTTTCCTGACTCCCCATCCTTGCTACCAAGCTGAACACTTAGGCCTGACACTCAGAGATGGATGGAAGCTACAGCTACCGGCCCTGTACCCAGCATGGCTCTAGAGTTTCTCTCCTTCCCTATTCATCACCACCTTTCAGTGCTTATTCGACTGTGACAGAATCACCCTCTTGTTACAGCATTGCCATCGTTGCTGTGTGGGTCTGTAATTATTGTCCAAGAAAGACCCAGAGTGTATTACAGAAAATTGCATAGAAAATGTCATGTCAGAATGAGCAGGGGTGGTCCCTGCATAGAAGAACCACACCTGATACTGGTATTATTTTTATCCATACTTCATTTTTTCTTATACGGATTCTACTTTTAGCTACATAAAGATAATTAGAATGTTGTGTTCTGGGTCCTCTTTGCACGTTGAGAGATAGAGACTCTCCACTTATATTATTTGCAATGACAAATCTCATGTGTCATCATTTACCTGGGAACAGGGATGTCCTCGGGCTGAAACAAAAGCTAATTAGAAGGTATTAGAACTGGAAAAACATAAAGAAAAGTAGAGAATCTGAGAACCATTAAGACAAACAAGCTAAAACAGAGTTAGAAATCTATATGTGATTAACTAGATGCACTTAAATCTTATTCTCCCCTTTGCTTTCTATTAATGCTCTGATTTGATTTGTATTTCTATTATTTTACCTTCACCAAATAGCCAAAGAAAAAGTTTTTTTGACCTGGGTCCAGTCTTTAAGAAAAGACTAGCTCCTCTCTGAGTTCTTGTTTCAATGGTTGTGGTTATTGAGGCTCAAGGATCCATCTATAAAAGGCAGTTGAGATATTTTTCTCGGGGATATCATTCAGGTCCTCAAATAAGACAGCACTCGTGCACAAAAGTGGGAGACTTAGGTTTCCCCAATCTCTACACAATAGTAATAAAGAAAAATGAATGAATGAAGAAACATACAGTGCTTTGCTATTCCTTCATGTTTTCAGATCATTGGATTAGACCCTAACTTTGTTGGATCATTTGATTTTTAAATTGAGCATCTTTTATAGACTCAAGGGAGGATGAGAGTGCTGTACTATAAGTCACAGTCTGTACGTCCTAATGGGGTGCTAAGACAGATAACCCTAAAATAGGGGAGAAACCTTTCCACGTGAGAGGCAGGAGACTAAGCAAATGGGACCGCAGACACTGCTCAGGTGACCCCTAATCAGACATGCTAAAAGTTTCCCCTTCCATGAAATGCTTCAAGCAGTTAACAGCTTCCTGCAAATCTTTCCCGTTTTTTAATACTGTCCTAATAATTTTTGTCAATTAGCTGCTAATGCCTTTTTAATGCCTACTAATCTTCACTTTAAAAAACATGTTATGGGCTAATTTGAGGATTTTCTGACATCCTAGCAAAGGGACAGAACTCTCTGATGCCACAGTTCAGGCCTGAGAAATTTGGTTATGAATATCATCCTTGGTTTAATAGTAGTTCTTGGGCGGAGGGAGTCACAAGCCACTGCTCCTAAAAGTTGTCACTGACTTCAGGGTACCATGTGACTTGATATACATAAAAAATGATTAAAATGTATTGCCAGGGTGGGGGTGGATCTTAAAATAGAGGAGAAAATAAGAATAACCACAGTAGTCACTGTTTGTGGGGTGAGGTGTTCTATGTTCTGACAACTGTGTCAGTTCTCTCAATGGTCTCTACAGACTGAGAGAGATTGTCATTCTACAAAAAGAGAAACTCTAACACAGAGATCCTCAACACATAGAATAGCTACTCCTCAAAGTAGTAAGCCCTGAGTATCAGAGTTCTTCAGCCTCCTATCTCTCACCATGCCAAGAATGAAGAGCCAGAGTCCCACCAGAGAGGTGAGCCAGAAACCAAGACCCTAAAGTGATGGAGGAGGGTCATCTGTCTATGTGTTACTTTCATTGGTTAATAA
>LOJH01002302.1:12631-39603 GCA_001685095.1 Ellobius talpinus | reverse complement strand
GTAAAGAACTTCCTTTGGGTGACCTGCCCATACTTAGCTTATCATGGCTGGCCCTCACAGCTTTTTTTTTGTTTTAGGTTTCATAGAATAAATGTGTTCTATTTAGTGCTGTTCTCCCCTGCCCCTGCCTCATTTTTGTGCTTTTTGGTGGTGATATCAGTGACCAAAATGTCTGAAGTGCTGTCCGGTGTTGCTATGTGCAAGGTTATAATGTGCCTTACACAGAAAGTAACACATCTCTACAGACTAGGGTCCCGGTGCTGCTGGCCACAAGTTCAGTATTAATAAAAGCAACACCATAACATAGACAATAGAAGAGGAGGTTCGCTACCTTGTGAAGCAGGGCTGCTCCAGAAGCAACAGGAAGAGGTGGAAAAGCAGGCAGATTTGTGGGTTCAGGAGATGACAGTGTATCAAGTTGAAGAAGTGTCATAAGGGAAACCTCGGGGGGTATGTACCTGAGTCTACAGAGTTTAGGAGGCTGGACAGGAGGATCAAGAGTTCAAGGCCAGACTGGGCTGCTATTGAGTCAGTCCTAAAAACAGCAAGACAACCACAACAAAGCAACCAGCCAACTAAACTGTCTTAGTCAACGTTCTGTTGCTGAGAAGAGACGCTATGACCATGGCAACTCTTTTTTTTTAAAAAATAATATTTATTATGTATACAATATTCTGTGTGTATGCCTGCTGGGTTTGTTCCACTGGGGTTCCCATACCATGAATTTTACACTCCCATTAGCTCATTGGTCAGGGCCAGTTTTTCTTGGCTGTTGCTTTATAATAAAGAAATATTGCAGATAAAGTTAGTATACAGAGGATAGATATTAAGTAATGTCTTTATCAGAAACACAGTCAAGGTTAGCTACTGGGGGATTGGCAAATGTGACCAGAGGCTCTTAGGATCTCAGTACCATGTTCCCCTTCAGAGCAGTGAGTCAGTTACTCAGTAATGCAAGGTTTGCAGAACATTTACAAACAAAATCTCAAATAATAATTAGCACCGATGGTGCACTCCCATCTCTATGCCGTGTCTGCCTGTAAGTGTCCTGGCATGGGAAGCGTGGTGTCTTTGAGTTTGGTAGAGGCCTTTGCCCTTGCCTCAGATGGGCATTAAGTTGAGAATTAGGGGCTGGGTGCTCACGTTCACCAAACTTTCTTTGAGTCAGTGGCCTTTGGGTTCTTGTCTTGCTAATGTGAAGAATGGAATTCACAGGCCACAGTTGGCGAGTTTCAGGGAGACGGTTGTGATAGATCAATAGATGGGAGCCAAAGGGAGAAAGAGCAGGCAGAGAGCAAGCAGGGCCACAGGGATGCAGAGGTGAGGTTCCATTGAGAGCAGGCAGAGAGCAGAGCTGCAGGGGTGAGGTTCCATTGAGAGTGGGCAGAGAGCAGGGCTGCAGGGGTGAGGTACCATTGGGATGCCAGTCTGGGAGCTTTTTAAAAGACTTATGGCAGAAACTGGGGAAGAGGATGAGCCAGTCAGTCCAGTTGGCGCAGCCAGGTGCCCAGGTACTTCCTCTAAGTAGGTCACCTCTTTCTTACACATGGATTCCAGGCAAGGGTAAGAGATCACAGGAGACCAGAGGACCAGAACTTTGTTCTGGAAAAGCTTTGGAGTGGTCGCTTTGGGGTGCCTGCACTCCTTGGCTGGTTTTTATCTCGTTGTAGATGGCTCCATTCCCATTCAGTGCTGATGAGCAGAGGCCAATGGGGGAAGAGATAGCTCCTTGCAGTAAATAGAATGGAATCACTGGCCTGGTAGGGGCCTGGCATTCTGGGTAGGCGGGTCAGTCACCTGGCTAAGTTCCCCCTCCCCCAAGCAGGACCACCTGAAATTAAGCCTTGCTGAATCTATAGGAGGGGTCATATTGCCGCTGAATGACATATTTTTCTTACCAAGAATTCCCAGCCCCTAGCACAGTCCTTCCAGAGCCACCCTAGGGTTCTCTTGGGTCTGCTCCTCTTTCAGAAAACTGTAACTTTCTCTTCTCTTACACTTCTTCCTAGATATGCCTTCTCTGGTACATTTTTTTTCCTTTTTCTTTTTCTCTAAACCTTCCGCCTACCACGTGGCTGCTTGTCTGCCAAGTGGCTGACTTCCAAGCCAGCTTTAGAAAACCATGGCTCTTTCTCTTTTTTTCCCTCTGTCTCCTCACCTTCCAACCTTCACCTCCCGGCTGGGGAGCAGCTGCTGAGATTTATAGCTGCCGCCTTGGGGTTTTTCTAGTGTCCTCAAGTGACTGTTTAAATTCATTCTTAAATTCTTTTATTATGAAGACCAAGGATCCTGGGGGGGAACCCCAGATTTCTCCAGTGTGGTGACTCTCTTTGGAGACTACCCCGCATTTACAGTACTGGGAAGGGGAGCATCAGCTGGGTACAGGAGGGTGGGAGCCAGAGTTGCTGAATGGCCTGGTGCCTGGGATTCTCTGATGGCAGCTGCACAGATCCGTGGCTTTCCACCAGCATCGTGGTGACTCAGTGGCAGGTTTTATTCTTCATGGCTGCACAGCGGTGCACACTCATTTCTTTTTTTGTGACACCCCACTTGGTCTGGGGATGGGGGTGGTGTTGTGTCTATTTTCATCCTTCTTGGTCCATCCCTGAGAACTCATGGCTGTCAGTAATTTTGTTTTGTTTTGTGACCAAATATCAAAAGACAGTTTCATGCCTCAGGATTTCATGTTTAGAATGAGGTTAGAACTCACATGGTGATCTGTTTCCCCAGTGACTGTTTGTACCCTAGTGGTTGTGAGAGGAAGAAGCAGTCTGTGCTGTCATTTTCCACTTTGAAGATGAAAACGGGCTTTGAATTCTTTCTTTCCTGATGGAGGTAAAACCTCTAAGTAATGTGTATATCTGGGGGCTGATGGCAGGGGTGGGATCGTATATTTTTATGGGCTCTATGTCATTACATTGTTGTGACTTTAAAAACCTGGAATAGAGGGGCTGGAGAGATGGCCCCGTGGTTAAGAGTGCTTCCCGCTCTTGCAGTGGACCAAGCTTACTTTCCAGGCTCACAACTGTCTGTAACTCCAGGTCTAGGGGTCTCAACACACACAGCCCCCCCACCCAGGAATTTGCACATAAATTCATGAAGGCACACACATATGCATTAATTTAAAAATAAATACAAAGAAACCTGTAAATCAGGCTGAAGTGCATGCTTGCTTAGCTAAGAGTAATTTTATTTATTGAAGGACTAGCTAGGTATAAAGTTGAGTCATTTGTGACTATGTATGTTTCATTTCCTGTCCACTTAACAAAAGTAAAACATAACCAATAAGTTTAGTATTTGATTAAAATAAAACAGTTGTTTTATAACCTCCAGATTAAGCTGGGTAGTGGTATTGCGCGACTTTAATCTCAGCACTCGTGAGGCAGAGGCAGGCAGGATCTTTGAGTTCAAGGCCAGTCTGGTCTAGGACCAGGATAGCCAGAGCTATGCAGGGAAGCCCTATCACAAAAACAGACTCCAGATTAAAGAATAATGAAATATATGTTACTTTGATGCCTTGGAAACAAGATACCTAGTATCTAAAAAAGATTTAATTATTTTACTAATTCTTATAATTTTTTCATGTAATATATTTTGATATTTTTATTGTACTCACTCCTTCCCCAGCTTTTCCCAGATCGCTCCTTTTTTAATGTGTATGTGTCTGTCTGTGTTTATGTGCCTCTGGAAGCCAGAAGTGGGCATTGGGTCACCTGGAGGTCCAGGCAGTTGAGAGCCACCATGTGGGTGCTGGCAACCGATCCCAGGTCCTCTGGAAGAACAGCCAGTGCTCTAACCACTCCAGCCCTGACATTCAACATCTAGCCTATCAGCGAATGTCTGTTGACATCCTTGTGTTTGGAGCCAAAGGGGTCAACCTCATGGAAAACTGTCTTCTAGAGAAGTATTCCTCGTGAAAGATGCTTTCTGCTGACAGAATGAATCATGAAAATCCACATGTATTTTATAGAAAATAGGAAATATTTAATGTATATAAATTTATCTGCCTTGGCAATTATTTACAACTGATGATTGATACCAACAATTGAGGTAAAAATATACATGAGGTATAAATATACTATTTAAATGCAAATATTTTATTTCCATCGGCAAGATAACAATGAATAAAATACTGTGGTATTTGACAAACAAGCTCGATGCATCATTTTTCTCCCCTCCCTTTTCCTTTATTTTAAAGAGGCGCTTTGTGGGTAGCAGAGGTGATGTGATTAGTGTGTGCATAAAATTCAAAAGTCAGGTTAGCTGGAAGAGAGAGGGGGTGAGAAATACAATCATATCATTTTATTCAGTTTTAAGCATTCCCTGGTCCTTGTTTCTCAAAGTGTATCGTTGAGACAGCAACCTGAATCCCATGGGCTTATTAGGAATACAGAATGTCAGGCCCACCCAGACTGCCTGGATCCCAGCATTTTAACAAGGTCTTAGGTGGTTCCCAGTGCTTGCTAAGTAAGGATGTTCCTTGGGAAACAATACCATTCATCCTGGGGTGCCCATTCTGCTTTCAAATTCATAGTACCCATCGCTGGAGCAGGAACAGTGTTGAGCCGGACTAAGCCCCACTGATGATCTTGCCAATACATAAAAAGCCATCCAGTATGGCATGCATGACGTAATGGCAGAAGTGAATTTGTCCAATCCACAGAGCATGTAGACATTTTCCAGGTAGACATGAGAATGTAAAATCCCTGCCCTGATTTTCCTTGTGCCACACCAAACATACAGAAAACATCTTTATTCCTCCCAGTCAAACGATTGCACACCATAGATAACAGAAAACATCGCATTACTGTATGTCATACAACAACCCTGAAAGCACAGATTTGTTTTTGCCTTTCTTCCAACACCAGCAGCTGAATTAGGATATCAATCTCTGCCCAGACAGCTTAAGAAAATTTCTCCTGGAAGGCAGACATAATAAGTTATCTCTCTATAGATGCTGCATTACAATAAAAATAGCAAATCCATTCTCATGTGGTTCAGGAACACCAGTTTGCTCAGTCTGTACAATAATAAGGTCAGGGTCAAACGCATGGGCGCTGGTGCCGGATAATGAAAAAACATGGGATTGATACATCTGCTTGTAATTTGTACAAATAACTAATGATACAGATTTGGTCTTCTTTTAGATTGCAAGATTTTTAATAGATTAAATTTTTAAGAGCATCATATATAGGACACTATGAATTCCCTGAAGCTGTGTTGACCCTGGACACTTGATGGACCATCATCTCTCTTTGGTGTCCAGAGTCAAGGTCAGTGCAAGAACATGTTGAATAACTGTGGCCATGTAGGCCACTGGTCAAATAGGTCACTAAACAGCATTATGAGAATTATCTGAGTCTCCAGAGGACATGGGGCTCCCTTTGGCTTTGTGGACAGGCTTTGCTGTTTGCCCCTCTAGAGGGGGTGGTGGTACCAGTTCTGTTTCAGTCCCTGGTGCCAACTCTTAACGGTCACCTGACATCTTACTCAAACTTCATAGAGTGGGCCCAGAGGGCAATGCAAAAATCTAGCCTTGGATTTGGCAACAAACTCTTACCTGCTGCTTTGTGTTTAAGAGAAGCAAATATTATTTTGCTCAATTTATCTCAACACCCCACTCCAGTTTTTAAACATCAGAAATATTAGGTCAGCACGTGGAAGAAGCTTATAATGCTATTGTTCTTTGGCTAGCTAATCTTTGGGTAAGCATGGGCAGACGACAGAGGACACATTTCATGCTTTGGTTATTGGCAGCAGGTTCTGCTCAGCTGGCAGGACATTAGGGACACGGGGTCTCCAGCAACCTGGGAAGTGCCATGTGAGGAGACTCACAGAGTCAGACAATTAAATATAAAACCAGTATTTTACATATATACAGCAAAGGGAGATATACACACACATATACAAATGCTACAGTACATTTATTTACAGCTAAAACACGCTTCTTAGAAGCCTTTAAATAGCAAGTTAGGCAATACATAAGGAATAACCCATTTAATTTTAAGCAACAGATAAATGTCCAAGACATATTAGTAAGGATTAGCCATCTCCAGGCAGGTTAGGAATATGGTCCCTGGCCACTGGTTCCTACAGGACAGTGTACTCCACACACTGTGAGCGTTCGTTGATTCCTCTTCGTGTTCCCTGAGTTTGACGTCACACTGGGGAGAGCTCAGATTTTTGTCTCTGGACCCTCAGCAATGAGGGGCTGGAAGGAGTTTCTAATTCTGGCGACTTCAGCAGCGCAGAGGTGTCCGAAGCCTTTGCTGTACCATTCTGGGGAGTGACCCCTGCGGGAAGAGAGCAGAAGGAAGTGGGAAACTTGCCAGGGGATAGAGCTGCCCTCAGGCTTGGGTCATCAGAACCCTGGGAACAGCTCTGTGGCCTCAGGGGTCTGAGGACCTGAGTCCACCACTCAGTATTTTGTCACCAAGCACTGTCTATAGTTCTTCAAAATGGTACCAACTTCTCAAAGGGAACAGGAGGATTCAGTTTTAATGTAGAATTCACCAAAAACCAACAAGCCGGGCAGTGGCAGCGCACACCTTTAATCCCAGCACTCAATCAAGGCAGAGGCAGGTGGTCTACAGAGCGAGTTCCGGGACAGCCAGAGCTACACAGTGAAAGTCAGTCTCAAAAAAAACCCCACCAAAATCAACCACAAAACCCCACTGATTTTTATATCTACCTAAGCACAGAATTAAGTGTTGAATGCCTTGAAGTGTTCAGTTCAAACCAGGGACAGTGGAGGGAACAGGCATAAAAGAAACACGAGAAGAAGTCTCAGCCAATCAAGAGTCTGCTGTGGGAACCTGAGGCTCCTCAGTTGTCACCCTCAGCACTTATGAAAAAGGTGGAATATGGTAGAAACAGTTTCTTGAGGCTTGGTGGTCAGCCAGTCTAGCCAATTAGTGAGCATCAGGTTCAGTGAGAGACCATGTCTCCCTCCACTCCAGGTGCCCAGAGGGAGCAATTGAGGAAGACACTTAGAATTGACCTCTGCCTGACCACGTGTGGCCACATAGGCACATGTGCATACGAACATGTACACATGCATATACTATGTACACATGAATAAAAATAAATTGAAAAGAATAGAATTCATATTTACTGAGCCTGATGTGTGTTCTGTATGTGTTCTTAAAATCGAAAATAAGGACGCTTCCAGGTGATCTAATGACCCTGCTCCTGGGTACATATCCAGGGAAAATGCAGGTAGCATCTCCACATTTGTGCTCATTGCAGAATTACTCATAAGGGCTGAGATGTGGAATTAACCTAAGTGTGCAGCGCTAAGTGGGTAGATATAGCAAACATGGTATACACATGCATACGTGCACACATATGTCTGTCTGTCTGTCTACCTACCTATCATTTGTCCTTCTGCTGGTCTGTCCATCTATCCATTTGTCTACCTGATGATTTTTAGTCTTAAAAAGGGAGATGCTGTCATTTTGGCCACAGTGACAAAGCTGAAGAATGTCGCTATGTTCAATATAATAGGCTAAGCGTAGAAGGCTCAGAACCGCATGCTCTCACTTCTACGTGGAGTCTAAAAAGATGGAACTCACTGAATCAGAGGGAAGGATGGTGCTGACCGGAAACTACGAGACTATAAGGCTTGGGGTTGGGGAGGTAAATGTTGATCCCACGGTGCAACATTTTGGTTGGACTGTAGGTTCTAAGCAATCCATGGCTATGGTTACTTTTCTCATCAAGCATTTAAAAATCTGTGTGCCCATGTGCTGTAATCAGTGCATGGTAGGGATATCTCCAGTTCTTTCACCACTAAGTTTGTTCACTGGCACTTGCGTGCCCCTCCTGTCATTCTAAAATGCATTGGAGGCAGCTTGAACGAATAGTTGCGTCACTGCCAGCGAAGAAGCAGATGTGTTTTTCACTCTAACACTTGGTTCCCTGACACTAATGACCATCATTCCATCCCATTCCACACGGGTGACTCTAGGGGGAACAGAGTGTTCTTGATCATTGCTGGATATTTTCATAGCTTGACTTGGTGGTTCTGCCGTGTGGACATACGTCAAAACATCCTTGTGTATGCCACAAACACCATGCCATTGCATGTTTATTGAAAGAAATAAGTGAATTAAAAAAATGAAAACAAATAGCAAATTCTAAAGGGCAAATGTCAGCGTTTTAGGAAATGGGAAGGCAGGACACTAGAGCATGTGATCCTCTGTTCATGGCGGTGAGGAAACGGACTAGCGAAGGAAGACTTAAGAATGACAAGCAGGGCTTGGGTGCACATACCCCATGGACTTACTTCAGGTCTATTCTGCAGATGTGGGTCAGCCTGGACTTGCCGGAACCACATGGTTCTATCAGGTACTGAGAGTCCATCACCACTGCCCGCACACTGCCCATCAGCTGGGCTTCTTCATGCTCCACAGACAGGGATACCAGGGTGCACATTCCTTTGGGCAAGTCAGTCTTCCAGGTCCTGGAAACAAACAAGCCATGCCTTAGAGCGATGGGAAGAGAGATGGGAGAGCCCCAAGCACACAGCTAAACTCACACTTAAGTCCTCCTGCCCTAAACCTGGGCACTATAGCTCCAGTGTGAGGATTAAGCTAATGGTTTCTGTGAGCTTGTATGAAGTTTACAAAGTGAGGTTCAAAGCACAGATACCAGCCTCCTGCTTAGAGGGTGGAAGCTCCCAGACCTGGCTTTGGAACCCCAAACTGAGGCTCCATCCCCTACCCATCATCAAAAGGCTACCATTTAGAATCAGCACCCACTCAGTTGTTCTATGTGCTGGGCCTGAGAAGCCATGAGGACATGAAGATGCTCAGAGCCCAGGGGGAGAGACAAGCAAGTCTAAGAACCCTGCAGACAGTGAAGGAAGTGCAGTGTGCTGCTGTGCAGAGCTGGGGCCAGGGGACGGGGCAGAGGAGGAAAACAGGGAAAGCTTCCTGGAGGAAGTGACGGAAGTTTCCGCAAACACGGGATGCTGATGCTTAACTTGAAAGAAATGGAACTGATATCATCCTGATATCTGAATGATATCTGAGCAACTTTGAGTGGGAGAAGAAATAAACGGTTGATTTGAGTCCAGGTGGAGAGGTAGGAAGGTCATTACAGCTGAGGAGCCGAGAGAGCTTTCTAACTGGTATGTGGGAGGCATAAGTCCCCATGGATGCAGTCATGCTGTCCTCAGATTGATCCACTCTTGAGTTACTTGGTTAATGAGTTACTGGGGGAGTGGCTTTTCCATGGATGCAGCTTTCTGTAGCAGGATCTCTCTGTCCTGTAATGTCCTCTGCCACGCTGTGACCTGGAGCTCTCAGACTGCTCAGCCTCCAGACACAAGAGCGAGTGCACAGCTACTCTCCATATAAATCTGTTTCAGGCTGTTCCATTAGAAGCGTCAGAAAACAAAGAGACTTACGAGAATTTGGGTGTAAGGAAGTCTGGTGTGTCAGAGAGACTGCATCTTAACCCCGTGAAGTCCTCCTCCCTCCTCCCATTCCTCCTTGAATCAGAGTTAGGGAATTTCTGCTGGCGTGAACCAGGTCTGGTTCATGGCGAGCTAATCCTCTGAGCTCCTGTGTGTTCTCCCACAGAGCGCCACAGGCCACCTACTTCTGCGTTAAGCCTTGGGCTATATTGAAATTCCACCCTTACCATCTCCTCATGTTATCTATTCCTTCTGAGATAAGTAAGTTTGACCCAGGAGAATATAAAGAGGGTCTGAGGGGAGAACTGAGTTGGCAAAGGAGCATAAGCATAGGGAACTGAGTTCAATCCCCAGCACTGACATAAAAAGTCAGGCATGATGGTGAAAACTTGGAGTCTCATCACTGGGGAGGTGGAGGCAAGATGTTCCCTAGAGCTGTCCGGCCAGTCAGCTTAGCCTACTAGCCTCAGGCCCCAAAGAGAGACCCTGCCTCAAAGATAATGAAGTAGATGGCTCCCGAGGAACAATACCCAAGATTGACCTCTGGCCTAGGCACACGTGCAGGCATGAGCACACTCATACACACACACTCACACACAACATTCTCTTGCACACACACGTGCACACACCCTCTCCCATGCATACTGTCACACAATACACTTCCTCTCTCACACACTCAAGCACACATACTCTCGCACATATACACTTTCTCTCACGTATACACACTCACACACACACACACACACACAGAAGTCTAAACTCTCAGAGGAGACCATGATCGGTCAGCCAGTTGTTGCCAGCCATGGGCATCCTCAGAGCCAGAAGCTGTGACTGGCATAAGGGATTTTGGGATGATCTACAGTAAGTAGCAGGCCGGTGGAGTCACTGGAGACGGAAGGAGGAACGTTCTGTGCAGGGACTCCCCATCTGCACAGCTCCAGTCCTGGACAGCTCGCTTTCTGCTTGTGAGTTGCAGGGTCCCATTTTAATGCCACAAGATGAGGGATGCCCTAATAACTGGCAGAGGCCACCGCAGCTAATGGTCTACGTTCTCTATCAGGACAAGGTTGCTGGGATACACACAGATGGTTAGGAGAAACGCATACTTCAAAATTAAGGTCCCAAGGATCCAAACCAAATGCACAAAGGGCCCATGAACAGTCAGCTTTGGTTTGCCCTCAGAGCTCACTTCAGAAGGCAACTATTTCAAATATGCATTTGGGGATTTCACTAGAGAATCCTCTTACACTGCTGATCTCCAAAGAAGAAATTGTTTACTCGTTTTTGTTTTTTTTTAATAAAAAGGATATATTGCTGTAATTACATTTTGTTTGTGGTCTTAAGTCTTCCCCAACCCCTGCTCTTGCTGGTGAAATAGTGCATTTCTGCTGTGCAAACTTCCTGTGATTGGATGAGCATTCCACTCCAAGGCCAAAGGGCAGGGTTCTGGGACTAGCCCCTAAACCCACCAGAAACAATATTTCCACGGCAGACAGGGCTCAGGAGGCTTTGCCAGGACTGAATTTTAATAGAAAGCCCAGTGTCTTCGCCCACTGGGACTTTTGGGACTGAGCAGGAATTGCCATGCATGGCAATTAATTGTGAACGTGTGAGGTCACACACCCATCTTCAAGTTCTCCAAAATGAAAATCTGTTTTCCCCAGGGAGAAAGGCCAATTGGCTTTGATTTGCATAACTTGGCAGACAAACCCTACGAATAGCATCTATTCTGGGGCCTCTGCTCTGAGGATGTGATATTCATGGCCTAATAAACTGTGTGTACCACAGGAGAGGGGCCATCAGAGAGCCTGGGCAGAGCTGTAAACTGGGTGAAGATTCTGGAAGTCAGAGAGGAGCTTAGAGCCCCAGAGCAGGCTGGGAGGACTGGGGGAAGCGCTTCCCACGGCAGCTCTCATCTTGCCTTGGGAGCAGGACCTCATACGCCATGGAGTCAGGCTTACCTGAGAACCACGAAGTCTCTGGAGGGATGTGGGGCCATGCTGTTCAGCACGTACTGGTAGATTTCTGTTTGCCTGTCCAAAGTTTCCACAACTTTCCATTGCACGAAGTCCTCATCCCACAGGTGGCGTTCCCTCAGCACACGATTCAACACCACAGATGGTGGTGCCTCCACCTCCACAGATGCCTTCCACAGCTTCAGCGGGTTCCCATCCCCCACCTTGGCAAAGACATGGGCAAGGGCTGAAGAGATCACTAGGGGCCACCCAGACCTACCCTTATCCTGCTGTGCGGGGCCTTCTAAACCACCGCTGGTTATATAAAGTGAGCCGGTCATGCTGCACCTGGAGTTAAAATGCAAACACTTCAGTCCTCAGGCCAATGAGGAGAAGGATGATAAAACAGCCACCGCCACAAACACACTCAAGTGGCATGAGGCAGACATGTTCTAATGCACTTGACTTCTATGTAGTCCTTCTCTGACAGGCACTCTTAGAATGCTCCTCTTTGCAAGTGAAAAATGCTGGGCATTGATTTTCCTGGCATCACAGAAAAGGGGCAGAGACTGACTGGGATCCAGCAGCCCTCTGTACAGGCTGGGCTCTGATGAAAGTGCTGTTGGTGGCCTTCGAACAGAGCGGCACCTGGGCCTTTGCTGTTCACGCAGGCGCTAAGTCTCACATTCTGCAGTGGAAGCGAATCTTACCTTTTTGAAAGCAAGGTCTGTGTTGTCGGGGCTGGAGCATGTGACCCACCCTTTGAATTTCTCCCTAGCTTCTTTCTGGAGGCCTTGGACAAGATGCTCCAGGTACGTGTGGAAAGTTGCCCCGCTCTCGGCCAGCTGCGTTCCCAAGTCTTCCAGGCTGGGGGCATGGATTTCAGCCTCCAAGTAGGAGCTACGAGACTGGACCACCATGTCATGTGGAACCTGAGCCAGGGAATGCATGAAAGGGCAAAGCAGTGAGCTAAAGAGATTCTGAGGCTGACAGAGGAGACAAAGTCATGTCTCTCCAGTCAAGGGCGAGCATGGGCTGGGCCATCTAGGACCAGGGTCTAAGAAAGTCAGGAAACACAAATAGGATTTGTAAGCTGATGTTTATTATCCCAGACACTGGGAAGCCTTCCTGATCATGTGCTCCACTTTGCTTTTTATTCCGTTTGGCAAGAGTGGGCTCAGACAGCATCACTCATTCACACACACTGACACATGGAGGAAAGCACAGCTATGACTCAGACATGCCTTCACTATTTGCCGTACAGCTCTCCCACCGACAAAGGCTAGTGTTGCCATAGAGAGCGTGTCAGGTGTCCCCGCTTGCCTCTTGAATGCATGTACGGCTACAGTCATAGGCTGTCAATTATCCTAGTGAAAGGATTACTCAATCATACTCAAGCGCACGTGCATACACATACACAGAGAAAGAGAGACAGGCAGACAGAGAGACAGAGGAGGACCCTAAGGCAAAAATAAAATGTCATGTAGCTGACCAACTGGCCTTATGCCCGACAAAGGAAGGCAATTCAACTGTCTGCATGAAAAATCGTCGTGATGAGCCCCAACTGCCAGTGGCTGTCAAAGCCTGGACTGTATAGTTAGCTCTTCATAACTCCTGGGGACGGAGACCAGAGCTACAGTGCACATTGCTGTCGTCAGAAAATGGAGAGCAAAGAGATAAGAATCACAAGTGCTCATCCATCCCCTCGTTCCCAACATGCTGCTAGTTCCCCAACCTCACCTCAAAGAGTCGGTTGCACTCTGTGATCATGTGGGCGAGCCCCTGGGCTGCTGCTAGATTTTCATTGAGGTCCTTCTGATCTGGCTTCCCGGTGGCGTATTTCTTTTGGATGACTCTGTAATTGAATGTGAGTGTGCTAAGCAGATCCCCATTCGGAGTATGTTGGGATACCCGGGCTGTCCCATCTGTTTGCTGTTTATCCCCAGATGCTGCCCAGATCCCAGGCTTTCTCCTTTCCAAATAAAAACCAATGACCACACATTTTTAGATGCTCCGAGGCAGGCTGGCAGGCTGACAACTCACAGCCAAAAGCCATGGAAAAGTACAAAGACAGGAAAAGCTGTAGGTGGAAAAATTGTTACTTTCTCCCTTTGAAACTGCTCCACTGCAGGTTCCCGTGCCTTGTTTTTTAAATTTAGCCTTTTAAAACCAACGATTGTAAAATTCCTTTTTATGTATGTTCCTTCTCCTTCCCACTCAAAATAAAATAAAGCAAAACTTCTTGGACTTTCTGGATTGCGACTGATGTCATTCAGGGCTACCTCAGTACTGCTACGTGCCCCAGCCCAGAAATGAGGGTACCTTGTCCCCCCCGAAAGCCTTCTGTTTGAACTGTCCTACGACAACACTTTTGTTTAATTTTACTTCTTAAGAAAACGGGCCTTGGTGGGAGACCTGGTTTGGGAATGGCTGACAGTGAAGAGAACTCACCTTGGCGAGCTTTCTTTCTTCAGTAAGTTAAGGTGAAAGAGGGAGGGGGCCAGACACACGGCCAGGTTCATGGGCGTCATCTGATTCTCTTCCACCAAGTTCACTACGTCGTGGAGGAAGCACAGGAGCGTCTGCAGGGCCTCCCGGTTTTCATCCGCCAGCAGCAGGATGGCTGCCTGCACAGCCTGCAGCTGCTGTTCTTTGGGGACATCTGAAGAGAAGTGGGTGTCAGGTTGTTAGAGGGACAGAGCAGAGCCAGTGGGGGAGAAATGCCAAGCGCTCCTCTTCCAGACAGAAGACACTCAGAGACATCATCTGTAGTTAATCTGAGAAGTCACAGTGAGGGGCACAGCTGGAGTTCAAAGCTCATCCGGGCAAATTCCAGAACCAGTCTGAGTGTCTCAGAGGTACTTAGAGCAAAGCCACCACCTGGCGTCTCACACTCTGACCACCAGGCTCTTCTCTCTTAATATTGCTATGTTAGTGGAAGCTGGTGATGGATTGGGGCTCTGTTAGCCTGGCTCCTCTCTTGCTCACCCTCTTTGCCAGGCAGCGCTAGGGACAGCCAAGGCTGGGTGGGACTCACTTGTGAAAGCCACTGGGTGAAAGTCTTTCCCCACCACAGTAGAGCCCTAGGCCGTGTTGCTGGTGTGGTACGGTGAACCTTGAGCAATCAATGGGTGAGCTGTTCGCCCTTGGCCACCCCTAGGGAGCCAGTGCCTCATTGATGAGTGGATCCTTCCTGTCCCTACAAGTCACCAGAGCTCAGTTTGGAGAAGGTACTGATCTGACTTTGAATGGTCACCAAGTGTCACCTGTTTGATGAGGAACAGGAACCAGGTCCCCTACAGCTCTGGGGAGTGAATAGCATCTCACCCTCCCTCTGAAGGGGACTCTTGTGGAGGTGGTGGGCACTGATCATATAGGCTTAAGAGGTAAATGGCTCAAAAATACAACGTGGAAAAACATAAAAATCACAACAAATTGGGAACGAGGGTCTGTATTTTACTGTCCTCTTGGCTGTGATTGGTTCATGACCATTTAGGTTTGATTCAAAGACACAGGCAGGAGCTCACTGATGAATATGACTGACCTAAAAGAGCCATGCCCGGGAGCGGAGGTCTCCATAGTAAGGTACTTGTACTCCTTAGGTACGGGCAGTCCCTTGAGCTTTCAATTGTGCTTTATGATGCACACACTATCTCACTGTATGTCACTGTGTCTTTAATGTAATAAAGAAGCACACACTCAGGTATCAATTACTGGTAAAGGTGCCCCATAGAAAAGACTTGGCACTGGCTGCTCTAGACACGCAGTGTCTGGGATCCTGAGGCTGGAGGATATGTCCTCCCGTGAGCTGTCTGTGCTGGGCTCTCCTGGCCCTCTCTAGCATTGCACAGGTCAGCAAATCCAGATGTCTAGGAAAGAGTAACCACGTGTTAGGGTTCACCCTGTCTATTGCGTATTGGCCAAAGATGTGACTGGGTTTTCTGGAGAACAGCACTTGTGTCTGAGTGACAATGAATTTTTTTTTCTCTTTTCCCTGGCCTATGCGGAAACCAGTGTAACCGATGGTGTAAGATCACTCTCGTAGCCCTGAACTGCTTGTAAATGCCGCCAGGGAAGGTGTCTCCTGTGTGGGCGTGTTATCTAACCTCAGCCAGCCAAACTTTCCTTCCGCTCCAGCTTTTGCTCCCACGCTGTTCATCTGGAAGTCACCGGCCATGCACATATGCTGTCTCTGTGTCTTTTCTTTTCCTGTGCTCCTTTGTCTATCTGAAGATATGTTTATTCTGGATTCTATTGGCTTTGTTCATTATACTACACTTATTGTTACACGTGGCATTGTTGTGGTCCCTGCCTCTTTCTTGGTTCTTGGGAAATGGTTCCAGATCTGTCCATGTTTAGTACCATAGAATCTATGACCACGTGGGTGGCGACCTGTCTCTCACACTCAGCATCCTCTCCTGACTGTGCTGTCTGTTCTCGGTCCTTTCTCCTTTCCCTTACTATGTACCCATGTCTCCCCTCAACCTGGCCACCAAGCCCGAAAGTCTTAGGGTGTCTCAGGTCCCTCACTGTCCTCTCTTATAGACTGGTAGGATTAAGATCTTCTCGTGACACACCCAACACTGCGTTCGAGTTAAGCCTCTGACGGCAGCAAGCGAGGGTGGCAGAGCCAAAGACAGAGATACTTTGAATACCTGGGAGGCAGCTGAACCTTGGTATCAGCTTGGATACCTGTTGCTATGCCATGGAATCTATCTGTTGGAACCCCAGGAGTGTGCCAGCTCCCTAAGCTTCCATTCTTGTCTACCTGGTTCCTCTTACTCACCAGGTCCTGATTCACAGATCCAAAATCAGTTCTGATGATATTTCACCCTTGTGACCCACTTTCCTTCCCTTCTCCACTAACGAAACACACACTCCTTTTGGTTATGGGAGGGTTGGGCCCTCCCACGGATCCAGGGATGAGCCATATCAGCTCATACCAATGGTGGTCGGTCACTCAATTCCTCTTTCCACGGACTGCGTTAGGGTTATTGTAAACCAGCTTAGGCTGATGGGACCAGTGATGACGTTAGGAGTTTCTGTGAGGTCCATGTTCTCCATGAGAAGAGACACATGTCCAAGGAGATGCTTGGTTTTGGTTCTCTCTTGGTGCCTCGAAGTGTGACTTTACGGAGATTTGGCACTTCTGTAAATTCTGTAAGTTCTGGCAACTGTGCTGATATTGAACCACTCCATAAGCACACTTCGTTATAGTCTGACTTTGAGAGTGGCAAAGACACTGATGTCCTAGCAGCACTGGACTGTAGATTACCCAACACTGGCATGGTTTAATTTTACTTTTTTTCATGCCATGTGTACTAATAAAATGTTCTACTTGTTAAATAACTGTCTGTGTGTGTGAGATTGGTTCTGCTTCAGGCGTTGTAACTAAGTCTTCCAACATCTGGTGGCCTTCTAGTTCGTACCAGATCAAGTATAAACCTCTTGCCCTAGTTATTAATGCCACTTTGGTGTGATCCTGGCCTCCTAGATTCTTGGTGTCCACTGGTGCAGTGCTGTGCATTCACAGGACAAATCCCCTGCACACTTCTGACACAGTGACTTGCTTCGTTCACAATGCGTTCCTTCATAACGACCTCCAGCCATTTCCTTCCACCAGGTTCCCATTGCTCGCCTCAACCTTCATGGATCTGTCTTTGTAACCTTTCTTTTCCTTTTTTGAACGGATGCTCTCCAACTGTTTTGCAGTCATTTATGCACTGGTCCCATCTCCCTCTAGTCGAAGGTCCCTAAGGACAGACAGTGAGTGCCACACAGTCTAAGCTCTGCAGCGCTCAACGCAGCCCTGCTCTGTAAATGTTTGCTCCGATAAAATGAAGCCCGGCTTTAATCTGGCTTCTTGGTTGCAAGTCTAGGGAAGAGCTAAAAAGATATTTATCTCTTGGAAATAATTTAGCTTTAGCTATAGATAGTGCCAGCTTCAATCCAAGGGCTGATTGAATGCAAATACTATATCCATAAGGAGGTTTAATTGAAAAACAGAGTGTGACCTCTTCCTGCAACACCACCGTGGACATTTTTTGTGGGCCTCCAGGAACATGAATTCAGCTTAACCTATTCACTTTGACAACATAAGATTTATTTAGTGTGCCACCCTTTATTCTGTTTTTATGGGTGGTACAGTCCTCCCTGAATTGTAATATTATGCACTTCTTAGACACATGTGGTACAGAGTGTCTGTAGCAGGGCTATTCAGATTGGATCAGTTCCATCTCTGGACCCATTTGAGGAATATTTTGATGTAAAAATCGAAGTCTGTGGGCCAGAGTAATTTCGCCCTAAGAAACGATACTTGTGCCACCAAGCTCATTGCCAATTTGTAATGATATCATTATCCTATCGAGAAAAGGCCTGCCTGCTCCTTCCTAATGGCTGCCTTTGTAACTACGTTTAGCAGAATGGGCCTTTAAATCAATTGTTCTTCTCATTACTACTTTAGCTATAGTGGCTGTGTGGAGAACTACTGATTTAATGTCACTTAAACTCTTCCAAATGAAAATGTAAGTTAGCTGAATTAAGGTATAACCTTGATTTGGTTGCTTACATATATCACCAGTTAAAATACATCTGCTTCCTTGTTTGTTTCCAATCATTATCATACACTTGACTCTGGGTCTACTATCAAATTTTGTATCAAAGAGAATGTTTAGCTTCCAAAAATGAAACTAGATTTAACACACACACACACACACACACACAATTCTATTAGATCTTTTTTGTTTTAAATACATTAGAAATATATTGGAAGTTAGCTTGAGAATGTAACAAAGATGTACTGAGTAGGCATATATTGATGTTGGGAAGGTATACTCAGACATATACAAAGAATGGCATGGAAATATACATAGCAAACTGAGCAAAGGCTATTTCTGAAGAGGTAGGATTGTAACTTTTATATACTTCTTCACAAATTCATGAATTACTTGTATAATTAAAATTCCATCTCTTGTAGGGCTGGGGATGTGGCTCAGTAGCTTTTTTCACAGAAAGTGAAAAAAGTGCTGTTTTCACAGAGGAGCCAGGTTTGGGTCTCAGTACCCACATGGTGGCTCACAGCCATCTGTTACTTCAGTTCCAGGGGATCTGATGCCCTCTTCTGGCCTCCATGGGCACTGCATGCATGTGGTGCACATACACACATGCACACACACACATACATAATACATACATCTTTAAAATTCCATCCTCTTGACAGGTGGGCCCACTGTGCCATTGCTACTTACACTGATAGATGTGGAGGAAGGTCTCGCTGAGCTTGTTGGTGAACAGGGGCTCGGGGAGGTCCCGAAAGAACTGCTTCACCATGTCTGCCACGTCATATGCGGACTGGTCTTCGTAGCTCACGTTCTCAGGGAAGCTCTCATTCATTTGACGCAGAGCATGGATTCGAGACTTCACTCCTGACTTGCGGAAAAGTCCCACCTGAAATGAGTCACAAGGACGTGTAAGCCTAGTCTCCTTTTGCCTACAACTTCTTTCTTGGGGTTGGAATCCTGGATGTGAAGAGGAGGCCCAGGGCTAGGACTGGAAGGACTGGATGAGCTAGGAATCCATCCTACCTCCACAATTCTGAGTTTCCAGTATAGCTACTTTAGGTAAGAGTCAAGCATTGACCCCCTTCCTGCCAGATACACGGATAGTATCCCTCCCCACAGAGCCCCAGCGGAGACGTAATGTCCAGACATGTGGATGTGCTTATGTGCCTTCCAAGTTGCAAACTCTTGTAACAGCAGATGGTGTGACTTGACTCATTTTTTTCAACAAGTATCCATACAAGGCATTTTTGTTTGTTTGTTTTGAAATAGAGTTTCTCTGTATAGCTTTGGCTGTCCTGGCACTCACTTTGTAGACCAGGCTGGCCTCTAACTCGCTGAGATCTGCCCGTCTCTGCCTCCTAAGTGGGATTAAAGGCATGTGGCACCATTGCCCAGTTAATACAAGGCATTTTTTATACTAGAAGTCATTAGTGAGCAGAGAAGGAAAAAAGTTCCACTCCTTTAACATTTGAATTATATATGTATGTATGTATGTATGTATGTATGTATGTATATATATATATATATCCCAACAAGAGGTTTGGTCAAAATGATGTACTTGGAGAATGGAAACATTTCAGAGATGCAGCCATATCTCCTTGGGAATATAGTCTATGGGAAACCGGCTCCTAAAACAAAACATTATAAGCATACATTCTGAGTTCCTCATTTGATTTTCTTTCTTTGAAATACTTGGCGCCTGTGATGTTTGTTTCTCACATGCCTGAACTTTACATGATCAGCTGGGGTGTGTGTGACTGGTTCCTGGGTGGCTTTGTATAGATAGTATCAGATGTGGGAAACGTAAAAGCAATGGGCTGTTAAACAAGAAAAGAGACTGGATTTTAAAAAAGTAGGGAGAAGCCGCTTGGTAGAAATTCCAGTTCCTCTAGGGTCAACACTTCATGAAATCAAAATATGTGCTCAGGGTTGTACTCAATGCTCAAAATTGTGTTCCACTTATCAACTGCATTGCTTTAAGTCAGGCAGTTGCGTAAGAATGTGAGGCTGAGCTGTGCACTGAGTGAGGCTGGACCACTGCCAGCTGAGCTTGCCTACTCAAGGGCAGCTGTGCACCCTTTCATAGAAGTCAACCTGTATCTTTTCTTTTTGCCTTGGCTAAAGACTATGGATTATGAAGTTGTCTTCATAAGACCCAGACCCATTTCTTACATCCCAGTGTAGACTTTTTCATCTTTAGCACTTAGACCCCTTGCTCCCTGATAAACAGAGAGTAATAAGAATAGTAAAAAAAATGCCTTTTAGATGTGTAAAAACATCTTAGGAACCCCACGACTGGACCTGATAACCAGAACTCAGTGACATCACTCACTCAAGATCACCAGACAGTCCTAGAACACCACAGGACACCCACTGGACAGTCTATAAGCAGAAATAAAGAGCAATGCTCTGTTCTGCACATCTGGAGAGACGCCACCTTGATCTGCCCTGTGGCTGGAGAGTCTCCTGCAGGACCCTGACCTTTGAATCAGAGACTTCTGTTCGAGACTGGACCTTACCTTCAGCTAAGATACAATGCACAGGTGAGCAACCTTGGGGAGATAGGCTTAGAACCATAGTTAGGAATTTAGAGAGTGGGCCTTGTGTGACGACCCTCAGCATAATAAAATATAGCTTTTGTCATACTAACTATGCATATCTACCTTCTAGGTCAGCACACATAGCAACTAAGATACGAAAATGATAAGGACCGTAAGATGGACAAGTGAGGCGATCAGAGCCCTTATGGTACACTGAGAATCCTGAGAGGAACCGGGTAAGGTTTAGACGGCTCTAGGAGCCCTCTATCCCAGACTTGCCCTATCCAAATCACAGCTGAGCTTTCCTTGGCTCAGACATATGAGCGCTGAGTTCTCAACACTGAGCCTTTCAGTTTCTTCTCACTGCTCTGAGAGCAAGGTGGAATGTTCTGAGTGGGTGGACAGGTGGGATTGGCCATTGCTCTCTCCCAGATACCTGGGGAAACACCTGTATATAGCTGTCATACTAACCCTGGCATCTCATGCTTGTTGCTCTAAATGAAGGCAACAGTATCATCATCATCATCATCATTGTTTACAGGAACAAGGGGGAAAAATCCAAGCCATTAGAGAGTTTGAACATGTCAACTACATAGATCACAGGGGAAATTAAATGTTGCTACATTGTCTGGTCATAAGAACAGAATTCTTAGGAATAGCTTTTTGCATTCCGGGGCTTATCACCAAATTCCACAGATCAAGATATTCAGGCAAATTGTTTTTAATGTGCTGGTTACTTTGTTCCAAGTTTGCAGTGTCTAGAAAATGCCATCTTTCGCTATATTTGGATGATTCTCCACACCGAATCTAGAGAACATTTATTTTTCCTGGTCTGGCAAGTATTTCAAGTTGCATCACAGTGCACAGGAAGAAAGCATTCATTGTCAGTAGGAAAAAAAAGAAGAAATCAAGATAGGTAGCAGGTGCTTACTGAAGTGAGCTCCAGCTTCGATTTGTTGACATCCTTGAGTCTGTGTAATTCTGGAAGCAGGCTCTGAACTGTATACACCGCACTGTGCTACACGGGTCTTCCCAAGATTGTAGCGCCCTGAGGGTTTATCCTTAAGTGTGACTCACAACTATTTATCCTCATTTAATTTTTTCCCCTCCCAGCAGAGAAGCATCGATCAGGGTCTATGAAAGCAGTTCTTGTGTTGCTACCGCCCAACTCAGTCCTTGGGCCTCCAGGGTCCTGTGGCTCTTTGGGAGTCTGAACACGTGTACACCCCAGATGCCTTCTTTGTATTGTAGCTCACAACCACCCGTAACTCCACTTCCAGGGGTTCTGACGCCCCCTTTCTGGCCTGTGTGGACATCAGGCATGTGCATAGTGCACACATACACTATACGCAGGCAAAACAGTCATACACATAAGATTAAAAATGACTAAATCTTTTTAAAAAATAAAAAAAAAACAGAACAAGGAATTGTACATTTTTTATTTTGTACTGGGTTCCAGAGATTACACAGCAGGCTTGCTCTTTACCTGCCTTCTTCAACACATCTCTAGTACCCTCTTTAGGAGGTAGATGGTGCTGAGCTGTGAAAACCCACTGCCCAAGCATCTCTTGTCTGTGTCCTCCCCGCAGAAGGATGAGGGTTGAGTGTCCCTTTGGGTTACTTTCATTCTTTTTCTCTAAACCCAGCTACCCAGTAGTTGACATAGAAGGTTCCAGATCATCCTTTATTGCTGCTCAGGTAGTCAGCTGATGATGTGATGAGCAGGCACTGATGTAGAGAACACGTCCACTGAAAGCGAGGTCTCTTCCCAGAATTAGTAGGCTTTTAAATCTTGTGGCTCCGTTAAAAGGAGTGGCTGGGTGTTGAGTGCTGCATTAGAATTCAAATTCATTTAAATAGTCTTAAATCTCCTCCTTGGCATCCTGTTGATGCTAATCCTTGCAGGGCTTAATGATGTTTATCAGGACTTCCATTTCCTCTTCTTTAGAAATGGGCTCAGCTAATGAAGAAAGGTTGGCTTTATTCTAAAGGAGAGTCATAAGTAGAGTATGTGATGGGCAGTATGTGACTCTGTGCAGTGTTGGCTTAGCCTTTCGATGCAGGAGCCAAAGATAACCCATGCTGCAGCGGATGGGTGGTTTAGGACAGCCAGGAAAGCTCACACAATAAGGCGAGGCTAGTCCCCCAGGCCACCATGTCTGAATACAAATGGCTAACAATGGAAGGCTAACCTTCTCCATTTCATCCGCAGCCACCTGTATGGCTGACAATGGGTACGCTGCCCTTCCTCATATAGAAACTGCACTGCGCTGGGGAGGGAGAGACAGAAAGTGCTGGCAATGCTTCACGGTCCTGTGCTGAGAGCTGACATTCCAGGTGAATGTTTAGCCTTCGGGAAGGGACCCCACCAATTGCAGGTGGCCTCCCACTCAGTGTTCAATGCCACAGCCTCAAGGCAGTCTCAGATGATGGTTCTCATAGGATGTGGCTTACAGGAAGGATGTTTGGGGGACATTTTGGTCTTCTACAGTCCCGGATTGAGAGTGCGAGCCCCTGTGCAGAGGTGAATCTTGTCAATTCCGATGAGATACCATTGGCGAAGAAAGAGCATCTGCTTCCCCTTCTGTTCCTAGCCCTGCCACCTGTGCACTAGATCTCCAGGGCTATCATCTTCCCACACTCTGCCTGATTCTCTTGGCTTCTTCCTGCTTCTCTAGCTTTCCTTGGTTCTGATCCTCTGTCACCTCCCTGCCACATGGAGGCACTGTCTGTGTGCTCCCCTGTAAGTGACATGCGGAGGGAAGGCCACACACAAGGCAGGGCCATTGCAGGGCTAAAGTGGACGGTGGCTCTGTCCCTTCAGACATCCTACAGCTACTTTCTCGTGACTGACTTAAGAGAAGCATGGCCTTCCCTGGTGGACTGCATTGCTCATCAGTGTCCATTTCCCTGACAAAGACTTTTCCCCATAAAGCGCTGTGCACAGTATTTTTCCATCGTGGGATTCTTTGAGACTGATCCTGGGGAGAAGCCAGCAGTAGTGCTGAAGAGGGCTGTATCCCCATTTTCCTTTCTCCCTTCGATTTTATTTTCTCTCCACAGTTTTGGCTTCAGAAGGGACATGGAGCCAATCACAGGGGTGATTCCAGTGCAGACATCACTATGAATCCATGGGGCGGGGGCTGGGTGAGGGGTGTTTTCTATCCAGTGGCATTACATTTTATTTATTTATATCCAAACTGGTTTAAGAAAGAACATGACTGACAGTGACTGACAAAGGGTTCCTTGAAAGATATCAGAAAGGAAAAATGAAAATGAAAAAGGGGTAACTGCAGCTGGGAAGGAGGTTGCGAGGAGTTTGTGGCAGGAAGAGAAAAGGTACCGACGTTTAGGACGCACAGAATAGGCATTTGGCTCTGAGCTCTCCAGCAGGAAAACACACCCAGTTAGATGAACTTGGAGTTTACAATACAAAACTCAGGCCAGTGGGCCAAAAGAAACACATGGTTCTCAAGTACTGAAGCCCAGGGGGAGGGGGCTCTTCCTCTCATTCTCACAGAGAGGGCACTAGAGGACATAATGGCCAATACAGTCAATCAAATCTTGACAGTGGATTTATCAATGAGGATTGCAGTGGCGGGCAGGGTCACACCCAAATCCAATGGGGAAAAGCCCAATGGTGCAATAGCCTCACAGTGAAAAGTGAAGTTAGGTTTGGGAGATGTTGGCCTCACAGTGGAGACCTGGGTGTTGACGCTGCCTCAGACAGGTGTGGGAAAAAGAGAGGCAAGGAGAACAGAACACAGTGCACTTACTGGAAACACAGGTTAGTACGGGGGACCCGACTATGGATGACTGCATTTCCTTTAGGTGTTCCTGAGCATATGCCATTTGTTTTGTGAGTGGTTTTGCTGGCCACACCTTGGGCATACACAGTCTTTTAGATCTCAGGAAAGGACAGAGTTAAGAACTCAGAGAGAACTATGAAAAATGTGTACACTTTTACAAAAACTGAGAGACCTGGCAAAGTGTGCTTGCACCCAAAGCCATCTACTCGCCAGAAAACAGAATCTTGGATGTGTACCAACAAACCAACCAAATGTAACTGGGGCCATAAAGTTATATCAGAGGGCATGGCTGAAATACTTTTGCCATTGGAAAAGAGGTTCGAGTGTTTTCTCAGTAAAACGCCTATGGGAAGTTAACTCTGATTATAAATGTGGATTCGTGGTAGAACTGCTACTGAAAAAAATTACAGGTCAATAACCAGGTTCATGGGCTGGCTCTACTAAGATGCAACACTACATGCCAGACACTTTACACTGAAAACAAAAACAGCCATCCACCCAAATGTCCCAAACAGTAGCCACCTGCCCTGTACTATGGCATAAAAAATACACAAACTGCCCATCTGCATGTTCTCTGGCTAGGTTAAGGGCGATCGCCAAGTAGGTCAACCCAAGATGCTTGCAAACTGGCATTCACTTCATCAAGATGTTATTGTGATTTTAAGTTTGATCTGTCTTGATATCGCTACAAGGGTCAGAGCCAAGATCTCTGAGTTCATAGAGCATAGTCAGCATAGTCCCATCCTGCCCACTGAGCCCAAGGCAAGGGCAAATCAACAAAGCCCGCCCGAAGGCTGCTGTGGGTTTCCCTGCACCGTGAACGAGTGAGGTTGCTGCACAATGGCGAGAAGCACCCTTGCTCAAGGGGCAGTCTGTGAAGTGCCAGTGCGGCTTTTATTTGGGACTGAGTATGGAAAGGAGGAATGGATGGGAATTTATAAACTATGGGATGGATCTCATTCTGTGCTTGGGTAGAGTCCACCATTATGATGGTCCTCAAACTGTCCTCAGGGTGAAAACAGTCTGAGTGTCTCCTTCCTGTGACCCTTTTCCATGCCCTCTCAGGCAAGGGGCTGTTGGAGTCAGCTGAAATGGCTTTCACATTTTACTTGTGAATTTTGAAAAAGAAAAATGTAAATAAACCTGTTTTGCTCACTGTGGTGCTTTGAGAAGTTAATAAAGGGAGACACAGACCTAAATTCTGTTTCTTTTCTCTTCTTTCTTCTTCCAGAAACTACGTAACTGGTAAAAGAATGCTGTGGGGTGGATAATGGCTTTGGCATAATAATTGAAAATGTAGTACAGTCCACAGCTTGAGTCTCAATTTCAAGGGAGTGTAAACTAGACATTATAGATACATATTATTACCGTCAGCTTCCTTTGGCTACACAGTAGCCAAGTAGCCAAGGAGGGACCATTGTCCAAAGCCAGACAGGAATGTAACATGGCCGTATTAAACCGTGGCATTGAAGACATTAGTGCCATTTACTTTTGGTGAGGTATGCCTTGTACTGGATAGGCCCGACTCGGTCCGCCATCCCCTCACCCCAAGCCCATGTTTGGGATTTACCACTCTACCTGATCCAGACAGTTGCTACGTAGATACCTCAGTGCTTGTTGAATGCTCTGAGGCAGGGGCTGTCCTGTTCTCTGGACATGGACTATGAGAGGAACACCGAAGACAGCCTTGTCTCTGTAGTCGGGAACCTTCATCCTTTTCATGAACTTCGGAACAGACCTGGAATTCACAGAAACCAGGTCATGCAAGGTCCCTGGGGCGCACCGTGCTGAGAGGCTGTGGAAGCAAGCGAGAGGGAGGCCAAGCTCTAGTTGGAATACCTCAGAGGCAAAGGCAAAGTTCAGCCTTCTCTACGTCAATCACAGTCTATGGTGCTCTACACGCGGGTCTTGCCTACATGTCATTTCTGCTAAACAGCATGATTCACATTAGCAAATCGTCTTTGTAGCTCTGTTTTCAATTCAGGGATGATGAGCAATTTTCCAATTTAATTGTGACTGAAACAGCTCTCATGTGATGAACACTTAAAACTCCCCCAAATGGAACAAAACAAAATGTATGTAGAGCTTACAAGAGGAAGAATACATCTGGTTGGGGTTGAAGAAACTGAAGGGGGAAAAAGTTGAACTGTATTTTCTTGGCTATGTCTTTCATGTTCTAGAGTTAGCTCTACATTCTAAAGGGAATTTTAACACGCATGTATATATGTTATGTTTAACACGCATGTATATTGATTTGATCACACAATTTATAACCTTTGAAAACATTTTTATAAACACAACATTGATTCTTTTAAACATATTATATGACGTAGTGCTTTATGGTTTTCAAATTCACTCATTCATCATCCACAGTACGTCTGCATACACTACTGATTTTATCAGCTCCCTAATTCCAAAGGTGTATTGCAAAATCTCACTTTTACTTGACAATGGAAACAGAAACGTACTTGAAGAATTAGTGGATCAGTGCTGTAAGGGGTGGTCTATGGACCTGGCCACAAGGACCAGTGACAGATGTTTCCCCACAAACTGCCAGCCATATTTTGTGGCAGGTTTATTTCTAATTCCTCTGTTCACCATTTGTCACTATTTGCTGGCCTTGCTTCTTTCTCAGAACCTGACTCCCTTCTCTGGAAACCACCCAGGAGCTACAAATAAAGCAAACC
>LOJH01002302.1:0-12589 GCA_001685095.1 Ellobius talpinus | reverse complement strand
CTAGCCCGGCTGCCCAGAGGGCAGATGACAAGGAGAAGTCTCTGTGGATTTTCAGGAAAGGGAAGTGCAGATGGTGCTTGGTTCTCCAGACACCAGGATATAAACGCTGGAGGCTTTTTGCAACGGGAACAATTAGCTCTGAGCATGTGATCGCCTGTGAACATGCTACATACCAGGTCCAGCCGTGCTTGTTAGACATGGAGTACTTCTCCATGATGGCCGTGAGACGAAGCAGCGAGAAGCGCTGGAGCAGGTTCAGCTGGGCCGCCGTCTGGCTGCTGATGTGCGGGGTGGCTGGAGACGGCTGTGGCTGGTGTGAGAGGTGGAAGCTGCTCCATCGTAGTCGCCTGGAACACAGAAGGCCAGCGCTGTTAGTCACCCAGTCGAGGGTAACTGGAAAGCTCCAGCCACCTAGCCCTTCGGTACAAATGGCTACCCAGGAGGTTCTGAGCCAAAAACATCACAGAGCAAAAGGAACAAAGACAGAGCGCTGGACTTGACAGCTTGTATAAACCCAGAATAGGGTGTGTTGATTATTTCATTTAAAAGTAGGAAATGCTGTATAACCAAACAATGTGGGATTTAAGTAAGTGATATAATCCTTAAAAAAAACAAAACAAAACTTTGCTTATTCTCAAATTCACTTCCAAAGTGTCCAGGGCAGCTAAACCAGGTATATGCATGCGTGTGTGTGTATGTGTGTGTGATAAAGTGAAATGTGTGTGAAAGTGAAAGTGGATGTGTGAGAAAGTGAAAGACAACAGAAAGGGACAGAGACAGATGGAGGCAGAGACAGAGAGATAGAAGAGATAGTGAGACAAAGAGACAGAGACATAAAACAGAGAGGAATGGGGAGAATACACAGGGGAGATTCTCAAACACAGAGGTTGTACAGCATTTTCTACTTTTTATGCCTGCCTCCTCACTGTCCTTTGTGGCGGAGTTGGTATCTGAAGGTGACAGGCACAGATGACATACCCCTGAGTCCTACAATACATCCCTGCCTCAACTGGAACCCAGGTGGTGCCCACCGATGGCAGGAGTTTCCCAGGATGCTTCTGCACACCAGTTTTGTCTGCTGTCTGAACAGTACTGAACAGTAACTGCAGCAGCAGAGAGCAGGCACAAAGCATAAATATGCCTCAGATCTCATAGAATTAAAAATAAAACTTGCGCACAGGGACTGGGCCACAGTTGTCTGTGATCCTCTGCCTACAGTGCTTGTTTAGATTTCCCTTGAACAAAACTAAGTTTGAAACAAAGGACAAACAAAGAAATGGATGTGCACTGACATGGATTTGGTCCCTCTGTCTGTGAAAACAACTCTGTTAAAATAATTCTTAACCTTGTATGTGCTTAGAACAGCCCCAGGCGACTGCACTAACAGGCTGTCCATCTGTGTTAAGGGAATAACCAAAGAGGCTGAAGAGAAGGCTCAGCAGCTAAAAGCAGTGGCTGCTCTTGCAGAGGACCTGGGTTTGATTCCCAGCACCCACATAGCAACTTACAGCCATCTTTAACTCCAGTTCCAGGGAATCTGGTGCCCTCTTCTGATTTCTGAGGGTACTGCACACACGGTGTACCCCCACACACACAGTGATAAAAAGAAACAAAAACAAAAAACACAGCCACCACAGCAAAGAAGACTCATAACTTCATAATCACACACGACCCACCTGTTTGGCCTGGTCAGAGAGGCCCCCACACCAGAGTCCCTTCTTTCTTTGACCCCGGCAGCTTCCGATTCAGTCAGAGAAGTTCCATCCCTTTCCACGTCACTGGGTGTCGTCTGACCTTCTGAGACTGAGTTGCCTTCAAAATCTAAAGTGATCTGGTTGGGAGAGGGAAACGGGGATAGAGCAGGCTCCCCTGCCAGCACATCATGACTTTGCAGTTCAGGTAAGATATCTTTTGACCAGTCATCCACCACCTCTTGGATGCCATTGACATGCTGCAAAATGTCATCCAGCTGTGGGAGGAGGCCATCTTTTTCCAAGTCCAAGAGATCTCCTGTGCTGGCATACAGATGTGAGCCGGGGACATTGTCATAGATACTGACCCGACTGGCTCTGTGGCAGGACGCCATGAGTCTGGGTTCCCTCATGCCTGGGCCCTGTTGTCTGCCCAGGGAGATGCCTCCGGTCCTCCAGTTAATCCCGTTGCTGTTGTCTGAGGGTGACAAGCTTTCTATAGAAAGTGCCTTGGGGAACGTTCCTGGTTTGTGATCCTTGGGAATATATACCACCAAGTTCTCTTGGGAATGAAACCCATGCATGTGGTTTTGGTCCCCTGTATCTGGTGGCGCTGTCCCTGCCAGCACATCCAGGTCCTCCAGGTACATGCCCCCACGCTTGTTGGCCTCATGGTGGCACTTGCGCTCCTTCAGACATGGAGTGCTCACTCGGCTGCCGTTCTCCAAGGGGCTGCTTTCACCACTTGACTTACTGGAGCATGGAAGCGCTTTCCTGCAGGCAGCTGGAGGCGAGGTCTGCACATCGCCATTGGGTATCCGGACATACTGCATGGCCTTAAAGGACTCTGGCTCCTGCTGCAGCACAGGCCCACTGATGACCAGGCCACCTGTCCGCCCTGACCCCTTATGCCTCCCGTGTGCTCCCTTAGCTCGAAGCGTATCCATGCGTTTCAAAAACGACTTGGCTCTGGCCCTGGCGGGTTTCTCATTCTTGGGGTGGGAAGGGTAGCTGAGACTATCTCGAGGAGACTGTGGGAGTCCGCAGCTAACCAGGGAGCCCTCTAGCACTAGTGGGCTGTCGACACAGTGATGCCCTGAGTGGCTGCGGCTGTCGCTGCCCCCGCTGCTTTCGCTGTGAATGGAGCAGACCTCGGGTTCACTCAGATCTGTGAGTACACTCTCGCTGCTGGTTGTGTTTCTCATCCTAGGGCCTCCTGGGGACCCGTTTCTGTCTGCCCCTGGGAACAGTGTGTGCAGGTCATCCACACGGGACCACCTGCGGCTGGTTCTCTGGAAAGTCCATTTGTTGCTGATGCACAGATCTTCCTCATCCGAGTCGTCACCCTGCAAAAGATAAGGAAAACGCTCATGTCCACAGATCATGGCCACATGGTGCTCCCATCATGTTCCCTCTGTTTTCCCATATATGTTTGTATATAAAATATGTGTGAAATATATGAAACTTTCATTCACACACACACACACACACAAATACATACATAATTTTATTTTCCAGTACTTCCTTTGTTTCTAAGGAGTTTTCCTTCTGGTTACTGAGTGTGCAGGCAGCATCTGACCAGACAGCGGAGCCACCGACAGTAGCCTTTCCACAGTAGGTCGGCATCACCAACACAGGGCACTTCTTTCCTTTCCAAACACCTCTCGGCTGAGTTCAGGGGCCACTGTTTACAGCACTCCTCTGAATCTCAGCCTCACTCCTGGAAGGTGGTGACATTCCTTACCTTAGTCCCTAAAAACCTCAATCCTTCTCATTCCTTTCTCATAAGCGTCACCAGTGAGATCACAGGCTGTACTCTGAAAAGTAGTGAAGTCGGCACCAATTTAAGCTTACACTCGAAGAGAGTCCCACCCAGCCACTCTGGCGACCAGGCTCTTCTGGTTGAATGAACTTGGATCATAGTGCCTACGGCTGCGCACACCTTCCAGTTGCTGTGGTTGCAAAGTTTTGCATTCTGCATGCCACACACTGACCTATCTGTTTCTTGATGGAATTTGCAGCCTGTGACACACAGAAGCCTGCCTTCCCTGAGGCTAGTCATGTCCCTGTTTGTTTTTGTATAGCCCTTGGGCCCAGAAATCATTTACTTCCCCATATGAAGGACATCGGCAACCAGCCCTCCTTAGCATGGTTTTCACTAAGATCCAACTTGGAACCGTTTTTCAGATCAATTCCCAGGTGTGTCTTCACTCTCATTGTCTTACTTGGGGCCCTCAACACCGCTCTCTAGATGTATTCTAGGGAAAAAACCTAGCTAGAATCCTGATCTCTGGAACGTTTTCCGTCTCACCAGCTTCTAAGAGTGTGATCCATTTACTCAGCTCAGAAGCCTCCAGCCTGAGAGCCTGCTCTCAGCTGTAAGGAACAAGGCCTGAGTTTATTCACTTTGCTCGTAGTTAGATCCTCCCAGACACCATGCCTGTAAGAATCGTTTAATTCTTGTTGTTCATTGGACTTATCTTCCTTTGGCGTCTGGTTAAAAGCCCTGGCTCCGAGTGACTGTGGTACCAAAAGCCTCTCACCTCTGAAGGAACTTCCCATCACCTCCAGTCAGGCTGAAAATAGGCTCTGACTCACAGGCTTTCCTTAGGGAATTAAACAAGGCTGTGCATTTAGCAGTGGGGTTCTGTTCTTCTCAATGTTTGCACCATCGTTTGTCTATCTTTTCACTCATCTGACACCCACTTTAGCTCCTCTAACCTCCCGATATGTTGTTTAAGGCCAAACACAGATTCGCGGTCAATGATCAGTGGACGCTCCTCATGGAAGGCTTAACTCATGCAAAGCCAATTGGACCCAGTCGCAATATTCAAGCATAAGGCGGAAGAAGCTACAAAGTCAAAGGCACTTCTAAGAATTGTATGACGGTTCCACCACAGTGGAAAGATTTAGCTTTGGTTTTTAAAGGACAAATTTGTGTAATGTTTTGGTGAAATAAATTGAAAAATTAAAACTCCATGTACACACCAAGCTAGGAAAACTCGAAGTGGACTTTCTTATATTTTCTAGTTCCTTTCATGATTTTTATCATAAAAAAACAACAAAACAACAACAAGAAGAAAACCTCCGGAGCTGTTGATGCATAAGTCACCACCACAGCTGAGGCTAAACTTACTGGATTTCATAGCACATTTTTGGGAGCTTGTGAAAAGATGACAGAATTTTAGGGCAGGCAAATGAAGGAGCCACTACCTTTAAAGAAATAAAAATGTTTAAAAATAGAAACTATAATATTTAATGTTGGTTCCAATTATTCTCTCTCTACCCCTACCTCCCTCTCTCTAGTTACTAACACTAGAAAACCACATACAAGTTGGATAAGATCTCCTTTATTTAGGTTAAGAAAGGATGCCAAGCCAGGCTCTGAGGACTGGAGCCAGAGAGCTGGTCCCTTCTAGAGGGCTCAAATTGCTTATTATCCCAGCCTTAGCCCACAGGAAAGCAGCCACAACCCAACCAAGGCATCTGACAAAATGGCGGACTCCTTGAGAAAGAAGAACCGTATAAGGATATTCTGTGGCAGTTAAGTTCTTTGAACCAAAGCAAGCAAACAAAACCAAAGGGGAGTGGGGGAGAGCTAAGCCAAGCAAAATGAAAACTGCACCTATTACTCATTAGCACCCAGGGCAGAGGATAGTCAAAGGCAGCCCCATGCTGCGTCTTTAAAACTGCTGATGGGGACTGGGGTAAGAACGGTGTTTGCCAGCACTGCAGAGAAGATGCAGCCGTACTACACACATGCACAAAGTGTTATCCTGTCCACTTTCGTTCACTCTTGTTTGTTCCCAATCCAAAAGAGTTAGTGCTAACAGCTCCAAAATACAAACATTTGCAAGCACCAACATGATGTTGCAGATAAAAAATTTCACACCTGGACTTGTGTAATGGGTTGGAGTTTAAAAAAAAAGCAAGCACATTAATATTGTACATAATTGCCCTAAGGTCGTATGCACAAGACATTCTTTCCACGTTTATGAACTATCAATTAATTTCATGCTTAGATTTTTCTCTCATCCCCATATAAGATAGATATCACATATAATACAATATACATATGTCACAATACATATATAAAACATATACATTATGCATATGCAAATACCAAGGTTCTGGAAATAACTAAATATAAATCACTGCTAGTCCAATCATTTCAGATAAGGAATATTCAACCTGTAGTTTGGTTTAGTCTATCTAAAAAATGTTGAGCATCAATTCACAAATTTATTTAATAATGTGCCACATAGCCCTGACCTACAATGTGTTAAAAAAAAAAAAGCAAACATTGTTTCAGAGTTTCCTTCACATGCTTGGGACGAAGTAAAGTATCAGGTATATGACAGACTCCGCAGCAGGACTGGTAGTATACTGACTGTTTAAGAGATTATCACATTGCACTGGTTGGTCCTTCCTTTTTGGGCTAGAAAGAGATAGTTTGTGTTTATCTAGAATTGTCACATGGAGCTCTAGAGAGCTGAACATGTGTATAGGGAAAAAGGCACCTCAAACTGACCTGATTCTCCAGTCGGAATGGTTTAGCATATTACAGAAACACTATGGACACAGAACGTCAGAACTTCAGCAAGTCAGCAGATAAAAGTCTGGTAGGATGCTGTTGGGAAGAGGTGGCTAACTGTGCTGGATGCTGAGAGGGTTTGTGAGTAAATGGAAATGGGTCACACCACTGAGACATGATCAAAAGACAGGGAGCAGCTGAAGAAGGGATTTCTGGAGGCATGCCCTAAGGTCGTGCCCGCTTTAAGCACTGTTAAAAACAGGGAGAATTCGTGCTTTTAAAACCCAAAGATGGCATGAGGTTATGCCCGAAGGATCGTAAGTTGGGTACCCTCTTTAGGAATCAGTTTTCTCCATCATAATATAAAAGACGACAGAACATATATAACATACATATGTATATAGCTGTATATATGTTAGTTCATAAACAGAACTAAATGCAACTATATGTGACAAAGCTATTTAAACTTCAAAGTGATAGAACCAATTATCACTGTCAGAGACCCAGGGTGAGTATTGGTCCCATACACCAAATCTGAGATCTATGAATGGTGAATCTTTTGGAGGCTAATGTGACAGTACAAATGGAAAGTTGTATGCCACGAAACTCAGCTTCATACGGTTGGAGACAGTTCAGTTGTTCACGGTTCAGGCTCATACTTAAAATGCTAAGAGTTCAATTCAATTCCCAGCACCCAGAGACATCCACATATAGGTCGCTTTATGCACAAAGTTGCATAAAATCAGTTGCAAATTCTGAATAATGGTACAGGTGCAAAAAATGCATCTCATGTAAGACTTGGGCCCATCTCCAATGTACCTTTTTGTATGCATAAATATTCAGAACTCTGAAAAGAAATCAAATCTAAACAATTTTCTTCGGTAGCATTTTGGGTAAGGAGTAAGGGGCCTGGGACTGAAGGATGTCCTGCGAAGAAGCTGAAAATGCATGATGTACAATTCTATCCTTTTCAAAGTGACCGATTTATTCTTACTTTATGTGTGTGAGTGTTTCGTCTGCATGTATGTACAAGCACTGCATGTGTCTGATGCCAGTGGAGGCAAGAAGAGGACCTCAGGTCTTGAGTTTACCTGCTATAATCTATAATTATATCATTATAATCTATAATGTATCATGTGTGACCCATTGTTTTCCACAGACACTTCATAGATCTGTAGCCTCATAATTGCGGGCTATGGCTAATGGCGAAACATGGACTTTGAAAATACAGCACTATTTAACTTAATTTTGAATGGTAACTATTTGAAGGAAGAGTCTAAGCTTTGGAACAACGCTAAAACCTCATTCCACTGTTGAGCATAAGGCCAATTTCTTTAGGATGGCTGATATAGAACAACTTTACACGTCTGGCATTCCCTGTGAGTACCGTGGCCAACCAGCTTAATTAGATGACAAACGCAAAGCTTAGACGGATTAAACACCTTATAGACTTGGTGTTGTTCACAGTGGGCACACGGCATTTAACACAGGGAGCTAGATTCCTGCTATTAATATAGATGAAGAACAAGAAGTTACCAGCAGGGCTGGGGAGATAGCTCAGTGGTTAAGAGCACTGACTGCTCTTCCAGAGGACCCGGGTTCAATTCCCAGCAACCACATGGCAGCTTACAACTGTCTGTAATTCTAGTTCCAGGAGACCCAACACTCATGGCAAACCACCAATGTACGTAAACTATAAATAAATAAATATTTAAAAAAGAAGTTATCAGCATAATGCATATTTATCATGCACACTTTCCATAAACTATTTGCACTTTTCTCATTTTCACCCATTTTCCATTCTATATTTCTTAATAACTAGTCTACTTTTTTTTTAATTAGAAGGCAACTTTGTGCTGGTCATATCTAATACTAAAAACATTTATTCTTATATTTTCTGTTTATTTCTTAAAATTCATGTCTGACAATTCATTTGTATTAAAATTTACAAAAATGTCAGTGTTGACTGGCAGAGGAAATAAAACATACAGGCAGTTCATCACACAGGCACTTGAGGAAATTTCTTCCAGATATGGTATCTGTGAAACGTCAGCTGTAAGTAATTTAGGCTCACAGGACATGTGGTCTCTGTTGGAGAATCTGTCCACTCTGCTGGGTGTGACTGTGTTCTAATAAAACTTTATTTATAAAAACAGAAGCAGCAGCTTGCCAGCCTATGCCCTAGAAGGCAGAGCAGAGGCCTTGCTGTGGTGAGAAAGAAAAAGCCTTTTTCTATGCTTCTCCTGAGAAAAGCAGTAGCTTCAGGTTTACCAGCCATTTTTTTATAAGACTTTTCGATTTAGAGTTTGCCCCGCCGAGGGAATTGTGGGGGATGCTCTCAGAAGGGGATCCTGTAGTGACTGGGTGGGAGGCTGGAAAACACCACAGAAGACCCTTCCCAACTCAGAGGATGCTAAGACATCCATCCACATGTTACCTGCAAGTCACATCTGTTAACATTCCCCAGCCACTGGGACCGGTGGCCACTGTATTCATTTCCTCTTCCTTGCCTCAGCTGCTTACAGCTGCCAGGAAGGGCTGTGCTTGGTAGGAGACACGGGGCGTGGAAGTCAGTGTCCCAGGGGTGAGGGTGGAAACCGGGCCCCTTGTCACAGTTGTGGGAACTCAGTAATGCCCTTGGCATCCAGGTGGGGAGGTTCTGGCCCGAAGGTTTTACTCATGGTTTCTGCGTGGCTTTCCACCTTTGGTCATGATTTAGAGTCTTTCTAAAGTGCTAACTTTAGTGGGCGCCTTCTTCTGGAGAACTTGTTCTCTCACAGGCCACCCAGGGCCATTCAATGTCATTATGATGCTAGCATGGACTGGTCCATAGTGACATTTGTCCAAGAACAGGGAACTTGGCTTTGCCTTGTTTTTAGTTTGGACGAGTCTCCTTGTGTTTGGCTTTTTTTTAAATGAGAACATTCTTTACTAAAATTACATATTCCTTAGGCATGGATGCCACTGGAAACTGAGAAACTTTTTTTTTTTATAAAAACAAAACAAAACAGGTTAAGGGAGCCACACAAATCTGCAGCTGGGACAGGAGGATAATCCACAGTTGTACAGACATTTAGAAGCTCAAGATGTGGCTTCCATTAACTTGGTTGGTGGGCAGGCTTAGGAACCAGTCCAACTGCTGGAGAGTCCCCATTTTAGAAACGCCTCTCATTAGGGTTCTGGTGAGTCTGTAGCTCAGGTACTTAGTGAGGGTCAAGAGCCTGTCACATGAGGGCAGGGGTCATGTGACATGTACATAAGCAGAACAGACACCAAGCCAAATAGGAACCCAGCTCCAGTACCGTCATTTATTTGCGGACTTCCATTTTCATCCCTTGGCTCAGCTCATCGAATCTTCAAAATTAATTTTCACAGACAGGCACAATAAACTGTGGACCTTTGTACTGATGGCGAGACACGCATCTGTGGTAAGAACAGTGTGCTGCCTGTATGCCTTAGGCCAAGGGACTGACACGCTTTTAGGGTCCAGAATAATTCCCAAAATCTTCAAAAAGGTGAAGAAGTGGTTGGGTTCAAATCTCAACCCTGCTTTTTGCGTGTGTGTGGTTTTGGGCAACTGACTGAACTGCTTAGTTTGTTCATCTTTAACACTGGAGCACAGGGCCTTCCAGAGAGGTCCCATGTCAGTATTAGCTAGTCACCCTGGCTGCCATGCAAGCCCACAGAGCCTTCCCATAGGTCCAACCACCTCCAAGAGAGTAGTGTGGCCGTGGATGGTTGAGGTATGTATGGACCATACAATTCAAGTCAATGACTCTTGTAGATTGAAGATGAAGATTCTGTTTCATAGATTTCTTGAAAAGAGGACAGCCACGGGACACTGTTGTCTCAGCACCTTGATTCTTGTTGCCACTCACTTTGTATCTGTGTCCAAAGGTGACTGGAGCTCCATGGGCACTTGATTCTCAAGTCTCTCCCCTCCCCCCATATCATTTGGCCTAGTCCCAGTCTCTATTCACAAAAGTGTTTTTGTTTGGTTATAAAATGAAGGGCCAGCCTACAGTTTATGTCAGGTCTCAGAACAGGGTGCTGCCACCCAGCATGGTAGCCAGGATTGAGACTGACAAGTGAGGGGAGACCACGTGTTGGAATGTTTTTATTTGGAAACTCAGCCTATGAGTCTTTAATTTGCTATTTGATTCACGTGCACGTATTTATTTGTGAGGCCTCTGTGACTAAGCGGGGAGCGAATGGGTGTGCACTACTGCGGCTAACACAAGAAATGTCCCAAGCATGCCAGAATAGCGAGGTAACGAATTGAGAGGGAGGCTTTCGTGTAGGCTGCACGGAGAGCCTGGAGAACGTCGTCATGGCTATCCTGCCTGAGGGGTCTGAAGAGCAGGTGACAGCAAAAATCCCATCACTTCACATTGTGGGAAACAGCGTGTGCCATTAGTTTTTGACAGTCTCTTTTGTGAGAGATCTGCACAGGCCAGCCACCTAAGGACCCTTGTTTTAGGCTCACAAGAAGGGCTGTATGCGGTTTAATAAGAACCATGTGTTATAATCAAAACAACATCTGACCCGCAGGCTTCAAATAGTAAGGGCACTTCTCAAGGGGTCTACTTGGCCAGGCAGCTGTCAGGAGGTCTGTTCCTACATTTCAAATTTCTCTGTGGCCTGAATAACTCACTCTGGATATTGTTTTCCACTCTTCTACCTCCTCGGCTGAAATCCTTGGTTCCGGCTCCAGTCCCAAACTGCTTTTAAGGTGAAGTCAAGAGTCTTTGAGGGGTGCTGCCTCTGAGTAGAAACCCGGGGGATTGGTTTTGAAGGGTTAGGGAACTCCAGGGTGAGTCAAAATGCATTAGGTGTAATTGTTGCTCCGTGCAAGCCAGAATAAAGGACACTCTCTTTGCTTCAAAACAACCCCAGACTCGACTGACTACACATGGAGACACAACATGAGAAAAAGTCCTCTGTGATTTAATCCTGAACTTTCAAGTCAGTGAGGTTGGAGACAGAGCAAGGCAGGGAGGCGGAGCCTTGGTTAGGGAAATAAGTTGCTCCTAAGGACACTCTTGAGGTCATAAGCCAGCTGTGTGACTCTCCCTGGGGCTCTGAGTACATGCCAGGCTTAATTTCTTGCGCAGACCACAGAGAAGCTCCATGTGAATGAGATAATGTAATGAGCAGAGTCCCTAGATGTTGGTCATCAATGAAGTGCATTTTCTTACCCACAATGCTCAGGTCCAGGAGTGTTTGGCATGTTGGACTTGGGTTGCATTTGATTTTGGAATGTCCTCATTGGTTTTATTGCTTAGTCAGAAATTATGGAATCCATTCCTGCCTGAAATCCAAAACTTTTGACCGTCATAAGCGCACTTGAACAATTTAGATTTTCTAAGTATTGATTCACATCTGTCATCTCAGCATTTGAGAAGCAGAGGCAGGAGGATCAGGAATTCAAAGCCAGCCTTGACTACACTGAAAGTTCAAGGCTAGCGGCATGAAACTCTGTCTCTAAAAACTTGGCCTAAAAAAAAAACCAAAAGCCAAAACCCAAACCCAAAAAACAAAAAGGGATTTTAGACTCTCATTGATTGTAGATTCATTATGGATGCTAAATCTGTTGATCCTTCCTCCCCTTTCCTCTCTTCCCTCCTTTTGTTCTTTCTGTACTGCATCCAACTGAATCTTGGGCCCAGAATATTGTACACAAGTGCTCAGCCACCGAGCCACACCCCCAGCTTTGCCATTTCATTTCCAAACTGAAATTTCCACTCTTGTACAAATGACGAGAACAGTCTGCAAGACGTCATGTGAGAAGTAGGGATCGTAGTAACTGTTAAAGTGGGGGAGAGTGGCCTGGAGTCGCACTGTTCCCCAATTCCTGTACCCCCACTGCCAAATGAATCTGCCAAAGAACAGACGCATCTCTTACGTGTACTTAAAAGAAAATGTGACTAGAACCAGCTGGAAGCTACATGGCATGGGCCCATCAGCCCTTCCCTGAATCTCTTAATTCACTAATCACTTTGGAGTACCTGGAGTCACACGTGGGTTGACAGTTACAGCTGCCACCCTTCTGAAAGGGGATGCCAAAGAACTGACATATTTATTTCTTCGCCCAAACCTTTTGATAAAAAAACAACAACCAAACTGCTAAAACAAGCCAAAACAGTGAAATTGCCAAATCCACCTCTCCACATGTTCTTATGACAGACCTATTCATGATAGTGGGAATAAGATGGGGTATTTGGAAAGGAAACAGATGGTGGGGTGTGTTAGAATTTAAGCATAACCTGGCCAGGCCCCTTGGGAACCTTGCCAGTAAGCAGGCAGTACCTTGGCAGGTTCAGGGTCCTGACAATGTCATCCTACAGTGTCCCGTTTCCCTTTG